>JAAOAU010000448.1:0-126280 GCA_013186845.1 Fusarium sterilihyphosum | reverse complement strand
TGATCTGGTTGATGATACATACCCGACAAACCGACAGAAGGCATCGCCCGATAATCTCCATGTTTGGGGTAAGTTAACTATTACTTGTTTATTTGAGACTAAGCTAATTATATTTCAGGTCCTGATGTTCCACCGACTTTCTTGTCCTGACTGAGGACTTTCGGTTCTTTCGGTCATGCGGTAAAAGTCAAGCATTGCGAGATTGCAATCCCAAGGGGTAGCTAAAATAGCTTAGATTTATATGTTTAAGAATAATTCCATTATATTCATTGTCTTCCCATCTGCATTCCTTTATATTCAAGTCGCACGGTACCGTGGCGTCATGCTCCTATTGCTTGTAAACGCGAAGCTTGACGTCTACCAAATCCGTTATGTGATACTATCAATTAGCCATTTCACAAAACCATCAAGCATAGTCGCAGCTGTAAATACTCTCTATATACCAAGTCTTATCCATCTTGAGGAATAGACAGCACCTGAACGACGGTGTCCTCAGTATGGCGCATGAGCGGTGTATCAATCTCAACTTTTACCAAAAGCCACCCTTTTTCAGATTGTTATACATCGACTTTACGACAAGACATTATTTAGAATGGCGTATTATGGAAATCTAGACACTTTGACGGTAGATCCAATACCTTAGTCTTCATTCGTTGATGCCACATCGTAATGGGACTTGCCGATCGACCAGTGCCTAACTTAAACCCGCACGATGACCTGCGCCCGAAATTAGTCCGTCCACTGAGTTGGTCCGTATATCCAACCCCATATTGCCAAGCGCCGAAGAGCTCGATCGCCGCTGATATTGGAAGTCAAGTCTTATTACCTCTTCATTTTCCTCGTAGGGACACCATCATCCTGGTTGTGCTTCCACCACGAAGTCGTAATCTCATCAACACAAACATGGAATCTGGCCTCCCAATCACTAGCCTGAATTTTCAAGACCTGACATCAGGCCTCGCCACTCCGCAAGGCCAACGTCAATTCTTCCAGGCTCTGGCTTGGATAGCGGGCATCTATGTCTTCAGTAAGCTGATGCTGATGGGTCGACGGGCCAAGAACCTTCCTCCCGGTCCATCGACTCTCCCAATCCTCGGAAACATCCACCAGATTCCTATCACGGGACTACATGCAAAGTACGTCACCGTTTACTAGAGCGAATTACAAAGCAAATCAAGATTTTAATGGCTATTTAGGTTCCTGCAATGGGGCGAACAATATGGTGGTATCTTTTCTCTGAAGATAGCTTCGAGCACTATGATCGTCCTGTTCGATCGCAAGGCAGTTCATGATCTCGTCGATAAGAAAGGAGTAATCTATTCAGAGCGCCCACCGAATCATGTCGCCGACATTGTCACTCATGGTGATAGTTTTGCTTTTATGAACAACACTCCGTTATATCGCGAGCAGAGAAAGGTCGCTTCGCATAATCTCTCGGTATGTTTCAAGAGCATTCAGCTACAGAGTCTCATGATTAATGGCTACTGAATACTTTTAGCCTCGTATCCTGGATGAGAAAGTTGGACACATTCAAGACGCAGAGTAGGTTCTTCGCGATTCTTCCCAGAGTAGACGTCTAACTAATCTCTGCAGAATCACAATTCTTCTTCGAGATATTCTCGCCACTCCAGCGGATTTTTATCACCACGTTATGCGCACTACCTGTTCAGTTGCCTGCATCATGGTTTGGGGGCAACGAGGTGCCACATATGACTCCTTCTTTGGTCGTGTACGTCAGAGTCTTGCCCAATCTCCGTATAGCTGATTAATACTAACCTTGATTAGTGTGTCTACGACGCAATGGAATCAGTAAGTCTTTACACTTACTACCCAGCAAAGGGCAAAACTCACCCAACTGATGTGTAGTACAGTGAAGCTCTCGAACCTGGCGCTAACCCACCCGTCGACGACTTTCCTTTCCTCAAATATCTCCCAGACTTCATGAGCCCGTGGAGGACCCGTGCTCAGCGATCGTATCATGCGATGGATGAGACATGGAAGAAGGCTAGAGCATTATCTGATGCCAGAAGAGACCGCGTTGGATCTCGAAACTGCATCGCAGATAAGATGCTGGAGGATGCCAAGCTCACTGACAAGATGTCAGACCAACAAATCAACCACTTCCTTGGGGTTTTGGTCGAGGGAGGGGCTGACACTACATCATCCTCTATTCTAACAATGATCCACTGTTTATCAAGACATCCTGAGCATCAGCGCCGAGCCCAGAAAGAGCTTGACGCTGTTTGTGGGACGAGCAGGTAGGTACTATTTGCTTCTTTGTCATAATGATAGAGTGCTTACCTGATTTGGTTTACTAGAATGCCTGAGTGGAAGGACTTCAAGGAGTTGCCCTACATCAACTGTATCGTCAAGGAAGGCTTAAGATGGCATCCAGTGTAAGTTTCGATCCAGCATGCTGTTGAATTGAACAGGCCGTCCTGGCTCTCAACGATGCTGATACTCAGTCCCTAGCCTACCTCTTGGAGTTCCTCATCGCGTGGCTAAAGATGACTGGTATAATGGAATGCTCATCCCGAAAGACGCCACCGTTATCATTCCCTCTTACGCGATCCATCGATCAGAGCAAATGAAGTACAAAAACCCGGATACATTCGACCCAAGTCGCTATGTCAACCACCCACGCCTGGCAAGTGATTATGCAGGAAGTCCAGACTTCGACAACCGAGACCACTATGGCTATGGCGCAGGCCGTCGTATCTGTCCTGGCATGCACCTCGCGGAGCGAACACAGTGGCGAGCCATTGCCAAGATTCTCTGGGCGTTTGATATAGAGCTTGCCGTCGATCCAGCCACGGGACAGAAAATTATGCCTGATCCAGAGGCCTTCAAGGAAGGAATTGTGCATGGGCCTAAGCCGTTTAAGGTCGTGTTTAAACCTCGCAGTCAAGCACATATTGATACTATCCTCCGAGAAGCGGAGCAGAGCCTTGATGAAGTGGCAAAATGGGACTGAAGGAATTTTTATGGAGGCTGGTGACTTACAGGAACTTTCGAACTATTATATATATATATATGGAGAATTATTTTACTTGACTGTCTTATTACATTGTCTACGCCGTTGTGGTTCCAACGTTGACTGTGAAGTCGATGTGACTTTGTATCGGGAGACTTGTGATGAGCTGTTCAGCATTATCTCAAAAAAGGTGCCTAAGTTACACAATGAGAGGACTAATATGCTCCCTGAACGGAAGGCAATCTCACGTGGACATCTTCCGAGAATCAGCATGAAAAACACTCACTTAAGGACAGGTATATCTTCAACCCGTCAATTCAGTTACAGCGCCCGTCACGTACGCCTTAGGCAATCCCGTGTGTCTTGGCAATGCGAATTCCTCTTAATGTCATCATATTGTGTCTAAAATTGATCGGGGTAGGCTTTCTAAACTAGCCAAGCCCCTGGAACAAGAAATGGATCGTTGCTGCCACTACCCCACGCTACTTGAAACAAACATACACACCCTCGGCAATTCAAGTATTGGCGTCAAGCGAAGTTGGTCCGAAATCGACGTGTCGGCGAAGTTGGTCCGAAATCGACGTGTCGGCGAACTTGGACCGTCAGACGCTAATTATGTGTGCATACTTCCCCGCTAAAGCTTCTTGTATCATTGAGACTTGGGGTACCACTTGCCTGCCTAGCATTTGGCATCATGGGATTTAAAGGTTTAAGGTGCTTTGTTCATCATATCTGCTGTTGAACGAAGTCATTCCATCATTGATGAAGCCTGGCCAAACACCTGTTCAGAATGGAAGCAGAAACGGTTACCGTAAGCTTGTCCACAGTACTCCCATATGTTTACGCATCTAACACATTATAACAGAATCCTGGTGATATCCCTGTGTTCGATGCAATGACGACGGTTTTGACAGCTGTCCTGGTTTCAATAATCGCCTATTTCGGCCACGGTCCCCTGCACGACCTTCTTTTCCAAGGCTCAACAAAGACAAAACCACTCGGGGCAGATACGGACGATGATTCTGATGTCTCAAGCGATAAATGCGTTTTGAAGAAGCTAGAAGAGGAGGAAAAGAACTGCGTGGTCCTATTTGGGTCCCAAAGCGGAAATGCACAGGAATTCGCCGAGAAGCTTGCTCGTGAGGCACATACCCGATTTTCCCTACGCTCAATAGTCGCCGAGATCGACGAGTACACTTACCAGAATTTGCACAAACTGCCCGAGAACACTATCGTGTTCCTCATCCTCGCCTCATATGGTGATGGAGAGCCGACAGACAATGCGGAACAATTTTACAACTTCTTGAGTAATGAGGACGATGATGGACCGTTTGACAGGCTTCGAGAACATGGTCTTCAAAATTTGTCATACGCCGCTTTTGGGTTGGGAAATAGTAGCTACGCTCACTTCAACGCTGTGATCCGTAATGTCGACGAGAGACTTCAGCTCTGCGGAGCGCGACGCCTTGGGCCTGTTGGCGAAGCTGACGATGGCAAGGGAACAAACGCCGAAGATTTCATCGAGTGGAAAGATAGGATGTGGCCTCAAGTCATAGAAGCCTTTGGTCTGGTCGAGCAAGAAGCGGGAGAGCGAGAGCCTGCTTTTGAGGTGGTTGAGGTACCGAACCACCATGGCCCAATCTTCCAGGGGGACTACACAGATAGGAACCTCGCACAGCAGGCACAAGCTCTCACAAACCACTGTTTTGCACCTATCTCGGAGTCAAGGCTGCTCTCAGACGCTGGTGGTCGATCGTACATACATGTCGAGCTGGATATCAAGGATGCCAAGCTTGACTATCAGACGGGTGACCATCTTTCAGTTTCCCCAATCAACTCCGACGTCGAGGTCGAGCGCTTCTCGAAGGTATTTGGTCTATGGGACAAACGGCACGAGACCATTCGAGTAAGATCGCTATCGGATGACCTGAGCCCTCCATTCTCGTCTCCGTGTAGTTATGAGTCCGCAGCTCGCTTCTACACCGATATTTGCGGGCCTGTCTCTCGTGAAGTCGTATCTACCTTTGCAAATTCCGTTTCCGATGCTAAGCAGAAGACAACGCTTCGCCAACTCGGCAAGGATAAAGACGCATTCTTGGCTCTTACAGGGGGTAACTTTTATAACATCGCTTCCATGATGGAGGCGCTATTTCCAGGGGAGATCGTCAATATTTCATTTGCAATCATCCTCGAAGCCATGCCGAAGTTGCAGCCGCGATACTACTCCATTTCTTCGTCTTCCGCCCTTGATACTGACAAAGTTTCCATCACTGTGGCTATCGAGTCGTTTCCAATTCCCAACACGAATCGGCACTTCTCCGGTGTCGCGACGAACTTTATGTTGGACATTGCTTCTGCCGAGAACGAAGTTATTTCCAGGAGCCGAGTGCAGCCGATGACCTACACACTGCCTACAAAGCGACCTCACCTACAGCCCTCTCTCTCAGTCTTTATCCGAGCTTCGACATTTCGACTCCCGTCCGATCCGACAATACCCGTTCTTATGGTTGGTCCTGGCACCGGCGTTGCCCCCTTCCGCGGGTTTGTGAGAGAACGCGTTGCGATGCATCGTCAAGGCAAAGACTTTGCGCCCATGACGCTACTCTATGGTTGCCGGAAGAGAACTGAAGACTTCTTATATGAGGAAGAGTGGAACGTTAGTCTCTTCTAGCCCTTGCTAACGGTGTTATTACTAACATGTCCGTCATCAAAGGCATATTCCGCTGAGTTGGGCGCCAAGTTCAAGATGTACACAGCATTCTCGCGAGAGCAAAAGAATAAGGTATACGTTCAGGATCTTATCCTGCAACAATCGAAGGACATAGCTTCTCTGATTCAGAACGGTGGACACGTGTATGTTTGCGGAGACGTGGGCATGGGACGAGGAGTGACAGAGGCGCTTTGCAAGATCCTTGCTTCTGAGACCAATGTGCCCTTGGCTGATGCACAGCGGGTATTGTCCGACATGCGACATTCACATCGATATCAGGTTCGTGTCTCATGGGTCCTTCCATTTGTGTCGATCTAATTAACACCGTGATAGGAAGATGTATGGTAACATATCGGTCATAGTAGCTTCACATCAGTATGCTTCGAGGGGTAGTATTGGCGGTTTGAATGATTAGAAGCCACAGCTTTTGAATGAGCCTTTAAGACACCTGCAATATTGTCCTCATACATTCGGGAAGTGTGCTTCCTTCCCGTCACTGCAGTCCCAAGGATGCGAGCGTCAGCTGTTAGGTCTATCCAACATAAAACAAGACTCTTGAAATTACAGTCCAGGCAGCAAATAAAATACGGATGTAATTACTCCAGCTTCAATATTAATCCACCTCTGAGAATGATCTCTTCGTTCCTTCCACTAGTTTCACTCTTTCGTCCTTCTCCCCGATAGCGTTGTTGAAAACCTCACGTATCAGCCTCTTATCCTTCCTGACCAAGACCGGAAGACTGTGCCCCGACTCATCCATCATGTTATACCCATCTTCTATTCCTTTATCCACTAGAACCGAGATGTGGTTGTCGTCTTGCCTCGGGAGATAGAGCGTTATGCGACTGTCTTGCGTTGAGATCGTGCTTGGGATCGCTAGCAGGTCCAGGCTCTTGGCGGTTGGGTCTCCCATGCACGGAGGGGCGGTCAGCTTGATCTTTCCAGCATCGATTCTCAACTGATACCCGGTATCTTGAGACCCGGCGTTAACGATGACAGAGTTGCCTGCTCCGCCAGCATATGCCAAGGTAGGCCCTATGGCGACTGCGGTTTTAACTTCCATTGTCAGATCCAACATTTTCACATGATCTTCGTGTGAACTCTGGGTCTTTTGCTGCTTATGGGGAGGCATTAGTGACTCGGATGGTCTCGGGCTATCTTTAGTTGTGTTGGCGAGATTCAAGTTACTTTCTGTCAAGTCGTAGACCTCGTGGCTATCAGAGTTTTCTCGCATAACGACAACATAGTTGGCACACGTCGATATCGAAAGACTTGTCACCTCGGCTCTGTCCTTTGAAAGGTGACTTATTCTGTCTAGCATTTGTCAGTGTTTACCAGGTCAGTTCGCAGTGCAGGTCCTACTCATTAAAAAGTCCCATGCCATAACACGACCTCTTATGGCAGACACAATAAGACTAGACTGCGGATGGAATCTTGCTGTTGTTAAAGGGACTCCAGTACAGCCTAGCCATGAAATCATAGTCTCCTCTGGTGCCACGGCGATAACTCGAACTTGAAGTTCACCACTCGACGTGTCGGCCATCTCGAAGACAGCTAGTAGTGGAGCTTCGAACTTCTTAGGATCTTGGAAGAAGACGTAGCGACCGTGATGATCGAATATGGTTCGGTAGGTATAAAACTTTCGTGACAGGAGTTGCAGTGTTGGTGGTAATCCGACACTTAGTGCATAGCCCGGATCATGTGTCTTAAGCCTATCATCCCAGAAGTGCTGGATCCTTGTAATTTCCTCCAAAGGCATTCGGCAAGATCGGATTCGAAGTTTCGACAACACTGGATCAATAGTGACGCTGTAGATAGTTCGTAGAACACATACAGAATAGCCGTTGACGCTAATAGCGAACGGAAAAGAAGTCTTCCATGTCGAGAAGTGCTCCTGTCGGAATGCCTGTCTCATTTGCAACAACACTTCAGTCGCATTCAACGGAATCGAAACGGCGCCAACCTTCTCCATAGGCTCGCCTACACGGCTAAGTTCATAGACCGCATGCCAATTGTCGCAATAATTCTCGACTTCCATGTATGCAATGCTCGGTTCGATCGTTTCCCAGAACTCCTCAAACTTGCGTGATGGCCAGATGCTAAGAATACCTAGTACGGACCCGTCAGATGAAGTCGCTGAGATGTGGCAAAGGCGTTTAGAAGCCCATGTAGAGGATTTTGGTGTTCCTGAGTTAAGTGGAACTTGATAAGTAGACTGGGCTGCTGGGAGATACTTGCTTGATGTAAATGCGAGAACATCACTCCATATCACGGCTGGTGTTTCTTTTAGCTTCAAGTCCCATTTCTTACATATATCACTCAAATCTTCCATCACCCGAGGTAGATTGTCAGATAAATGAAGAAAGGATCTGCTTTCAATGTCTGGTAGCTGGAGCTTCTGCGCCCAATCTAGCCATTCTACTGTTTGCGAGAACTCTTTCAGTATCATTGCCGTTGGAACAGTATTATCGCTGTCGAACCGAAGCTGACGCACCCCTGCAGAGTCCCAAAATGGAAAGACGGACGAACTTGTATAGAAGCAATAGATCCAGTGAGCAACTGCGAATGGGTTGTCAAGGAAGCGCCTTAGCAGGTGGACTATCCCCCTGACGGCGGTTAAACGCATCCTATGATACGACACGCTTTGCCATGGTGTCCAGGGAGAAACAGCTTTGCCTAGATGATAGAGCCAACGGACTGAGCAGTAAGAGTACAGATCAATGAGTTCTCCTTCCATACTCAAAGGTATCGAAGTGGGAGCTGAGTCAAGCAAGCGATCCAAACACAACTGCGCGATATCCATATGCGAGATGATTGGAGAAGGACATAACATCGCGATAGTCTGATCTTCCGGTGTCCATCGTAAAAGATATTCTCTGACAGAAAGATGTACAAAGGTACAGTTTGCTGAGTGAGACCCGCCGGAGCTAGGTGTATCAAGAACACCCAGACGGAGCTGCGAGCCACGACAGATCACCAAGCCGCAGGTTACTAGACTGATGAGTTCTGAAAGATGTGCAAATACCAATTGCCTATCCTCCGGCTCTTCAGCACCGAGTAAATGGTGCCAAGCCTTGGAGGACAGGAAACATTCTTGATGAGAAAGGAGCGTCCATTGGATGACCCTTTTAGCCATTTTCTGCTGCGCCGAGTCAAGAAGGGATATCTGTCGAAAGATTCGCATGTACATTGATCCAAGACCTTCTGGAAGCGTGATAGAGTGAATCATATTCTCTCTTAGCCGTCTGTTTAGGGCAGGAGATCTCAAAAACGAGAGCATGAGCTTCGCCCACAAAAACATCCTGTCAGCACCCAGTACCAGCCTTCGCGTGAGGTGGTGGATATCAGAAGATTCCACCAGAAGACCATCGTCGACAAGGTCAGTCATATGGTAATAGCAATATGTATGAATGTCATGTTCAACACCCACTTGTCCGAAGCTCAGACGATGCTGCAGTGGAACCAACTTGGTCAACGATTGAACAGTAGGTCGACTCGAGAATAAAACACGCAAATTGGGTATGGAGAACAACGGGCTGAGGTGCTTTAAGAAGTCATCCGGCTCTGTACACTCGTCGATGCCGTCAAGAACCATGACAGGGCTTTTAATGGCGCTCAAGGATAGATGAAGTAAGTCTCTCAGCTCAGCTGGCGTCGCGATTGATTGACCGGATGACTTGTCGCTATGGTTAGAAGCAAATATGAACTTATCAAGCACGTCGTCGTTGTGTTTATGTTTATGTAAGATCTGAGCTAGAATAGCGCGGGACGCGAGATCGGAAGCTGTGTGGAAAGGCGACTGCTCTCTAAAGAAGAAGTATACCAGGTTTTGGTTATGAGTAGATAGTTCACGGATAATCGATGCTGTGAGAACACTCTTTCCACCTCCGGGGTTTCCTTCTTCAGTTAGCCTGACATCATTATCAAGTTCATCATGTCTTACCATAGATCCATAAAAGTCTACTATCAGGTGCAGAACTGCCTGCCAACGATCTTGAGGTGCTTTCGGCCCATTCTTGGAACTTGCCCTCTTCAAAGATCCACTGTGCAGTGTCTTCTTGACACTCATCGAGGGTGTTCCAATATGTGCTAGCAAAGTTTGGTGCGTTCAACCAAGACTGTATCCTAGCGATCGCTTGTTCTAAGTTGATGGGTTAGCAAGGCACTAGACAACTGTATCTAAATACGTACCTCGCGTTTGAAGTCGCATCTGCTCTTCAAGGCCCGAAACACTGGCACGGGTGGCTTGTGTGTCTTTGAAAATCTCCTCTGAGGTTGTGGCAACGTCTGTGGTTAGTTCGAGCTGGTAGATGTTGATTTCGTCGCTCAGTTGCTGCTGATGCTTAGAAATTCTTGATAAGATACCACCGAACCTCTCGTCAAATGGTCGCCATATCACACTAGCAATCAACTCGACTGGTCGTCTGACTTCTGCGTGAGGGTCAGATCTGAAACCAAGCCTGTGTGCAGTACTTACTCCCAGTGCTAAATGTAAATAGCGAAGCCGCACCATCAAAAAAGTCGAAGAGATCGCGGTATACTCTTCCAAGATGCAACAGCAATCGAGGAGTAAGTCTGCCGCGACAAATGTCTTCCAGAGCTTCATATTTTGGAAATGACTCCGTGATCTCTTCGATGCACTCTAGAAGTTTCGTAAGCAACGTCGGAAAGCAACTAGCCAACTATGCCCAAATGATTAGTTCTTCCTCGAAGCCTGTGGCGTCATATGATCTGACCTCAAGAACGAGCCTCAAAGCGCCTAATGCCGCACCCGCGTAGACAGAGCTTTGCGTAACAGGACCCTCAATAATCGCAAAAAACGGACGCATCCTCTCATTGAAATCCCGCACAATCGCAAAGGGCTTCTGAGAGCGGCGATTTTGCGCGCCCTT
Organism: Fusarium sterilihyphosum; assembly: GCA_013186845.1. NCBI lineage: Eukaryota > Fungi > Ascomycota > Sordariomycetes > Hypocreales > Nectriaceae > Fusarium > Fusarium sterilihyphosum. Next base: position 115,704 of record JAAOAU010000448.1, on the reverse strand, counting down.
TGCAACGCTGGATATCTTTTTCAAGCCATCAAGTAAGCCTTGTGGGGTACACTTGTCATCGTAGCGTGCCCGGTCATTGTCACTGAGAGTGCTGAGGAAGTTGTGATAGGCGGAAGCAAAGATATCCGGAGAAGCCATATTGTCACGCTAGGTGAGACAGTGGAAGTTTTGACTGAATGTCTGACTTGGTATTTGACGAAGAGAAAGGAAATGGCGGTTGTTTAAGGGGGTCGTTAGGCAACAAGGCAGATTTGTTGCTGCGCCTGTTCCCTGTAGCCCCCTTGTACATTCTCCACACCGCCACGAGACAAGGCAAACAAACCGAATTAACGGTCCGCATTATTTAAATCCCTGTACATCAGAAATATTTCAGAAATATTTCAGAAAGTCGATTATTGCCTAGTTTCCTCAGTACGATTCTTTACTCTTTTTCTTTTTCTTTTTGATCTCCTGGTAGTCTAGTTAAGCTGTGGCCATTACTCGGATGTACAATATGAATTCACACCTGAACTATAATAAATTTGGAAATCATAACGGGTGCACTAATGTGTCTTCCACAATACCGGACTCTCGCGATGCTCATAGGTATGCAAGGCAGTAGCCACTTTGCTTGATTGCATGACACTCTACATAGACCTTTCTATCCCCCAGTTGCAACAGCAGAACAATAACTCGTGTTCTCCAGTTCGGGGATGCATATTTTGGCGAGTCGCACGAAGCCCTGACACTACGGCGTCGGGTTTCATTATCTCAGGGGATGAAGCAGATATTAACCCAGATTATGAAAGACCGGGGTCGAGATGGCTACAACTACGTTTGTCAGGTCGCGGTGCTCGATCACTACGATTCACTAGACGGTCACCGTTAATGGCTCATGCACACTCTAAAATCACTATGAAAGCTCTTTTTACATTTCCAGATCGTAATAAAAGGACAAATCTAGATGAAGTTGAATTCAATTGAGCTGGGCCACTATGTAGTCGATTGTTGCCTGTAAGGTTGAGCTATGTAGTTAGCGGCCGACTGTAATGTTGAACTTTGGGCTGCTAACACAGGGGATAACGACACGATGTTGATCCCCACTACTACTAATCCCTCTGGCCTCTATGAGATGTGAACTTCCTCACCTCCAACATGTCCTTCACTTATTCGCTCGTCAGATTGCGATCGGCATGCCATCGTTTGGAAAGATAGGGGCATTCGGATCCTCATAACCCATATCGAACTCCATCACGGCCTTCTTGTCGTAGCTCTTCATCTCGACCTCTCCCTTGTGGTTGATCCAGACCTGCACCACCTTGAAAGCGACGATGAAACCGTCTGGACACCTCCAACTTGACGACACGACGGTCTTGCTGCGATAGGCGAGTCTCACGGCTAGCGAGATGAAGGGGTTTCGAGGAAGATCAGAACGCGCCCTGGCCTTTCATTTCCCCATTCAACACCCGTCTGTCGTTATTTTCATGCCATTTGTCAAAAGGCAGCATATGTTCGAGGCTCTCAATTGTTTACAAGCTCATTTTACCGCCTATTTTGCGCGCGTCCATGACTAACTATGTCATCCCTTCAGACCAACCAACGGTCAACCTCCGTCACCGACAAATCTGGAACAGGGCCTTCGAATGCCTCCTTGGCCTCCGACACTGCATCAACCAAAGGTTCCGGATCGGATCCCTCAAGTACCGGCTTGACCGAGGTATCTACAGTAGCGCCAACAAAGACAGTAGTAGAAACCGCGACAGCAACCATAACGAAGACATCCATTGCAACCACAACTACAACGCGCATAGGCAGTGACACGGGGTTGTCGCACGCTGCAATCACTGGAATTGCAGTCGCATCTGGAGTCGCGGGGGCCGCGTTGGCCCTTTGTGCCATTGTTGCCTTGCTATACCTGAAGAGACGCCATCATGAACCTGCACCGAAGACAAGTCTCCAAGAGCCGCGAAAGCCATCACCAAAGAATCTGATGGTAGTTCCAGGCTTCGTCGGGCTACCAACTCGCGTCCTTCTTACTGGAGCGTCTGACAGCGATATAAAAAGTGAGCTTGGCTCTCTGGGCAACCTGATCGAGCGTCACGTCGATGGCCATTACCACCGTGACAAGATCGCGGCAACATCAGACACTCTCCACGCATCGCTTCGAGATCTTCATTTGACAGAGGCTACCTGTAGCATGATTGCGAGATTGTGCATCGATCCAAATACCCGCTACACCGGCATCCGTCATCTATTGGCACTTGTCATCTTCTCAAACCTTGACCTTCACACAATTGATTCACTTTCTCTATTGCCGCCGACTGTCAAGGAATTCTCTCAGTCGCGGGTCAGGGCCCCCAAGCAGGAACAGGCTCCTCTGAGTAACCAGGTCCCATGAACCCCCATATGTTATTTATCGCTGACTCTAAGCACACTGCCTAGTTGAAACGGCTTTAATATCCTGGCATCAAATTACGTCGTTCCTCATGCACGAAAAACCTCACACGCGGAGTCCTCTGCACCCACCTCCAGGCGTGGAGTCTCAGATCGATGCGCTCATCACTCTGCTACAAAAGGCTTTGGGTCATTTCGTTCCAAGAGGCAAGGGCCACTCCCTCAAAGACCAACAGGCTGGCCTCTCTGGTGTCATTCGCGAATGTGTCAAGTTCGGTTACGAGGTCTTTTCGCATCCGAGCGATTGGGAGTTCACATTTTCACAAGAAGAGCACGCAGTTACCGTTGTTCCTGGTCTTGAACAGCGTAGCAGCAGCACAGGGGACCTACATGATCCGCCAAAGCTAGTTTTGGAACCTGAGACAGTCGCTGTCCCTAAGCACTATGCTTATAATGGATAGATCCACCGGTCATCGATAGACGAAGGCGCTGGCTGCATCTATACTGTTTGATTCTAAGCTACATGAGCACAGGCTGGCGAGTAATGAAACATATATTGAGAGTTGTAGGTGCCCAGTAGAAGAGGAGGTGTCACGGCGGCCTCTGTCTCTGGCCACCGGTCGGTGGGGAAGGCTGAGAGCTGAAAACAACCCGGTGAGGAGGCGCACGGCATTTCTTGTCCCGACGGTGACGAGAAGCGATCGCAGCCCAATCGGATCCAAGAAAAACGTCTTCTGATTGAGAAAAGAGAGAACGGCAGCTTGGCAGCATCACCACAGGGGATAGATGATAGCGCAAGTCGGTGATAAATGAGACCGATGAAGAAATCTCCTCGGCGACCAGAGAGAAAAGGTCTGACAAGAAGCAGGCTCACATCAGTTCTGTGCCATCCCAACAATCATCGTCAGATGAGATGGCGATAGAAACCATCGATAATGCGGGTCGGGACGGCAGTATCTCGAAACCTTCAAGCATGAACAGCTTCTTGGTTAACTACGATTGCTCTGGATTTCTCTCGATGCTTGAAGACACGACGCAATCAAACCGTCAGCTATCAAATGAGGATCAGGCTCAGCCAGTCGAAACCTCGCCCATACAAGAGGATTTAATGCCCCTGGACACCCTTTACCTCGAAGGGCAAGCTAAGTCGGTCCAGATCATGGTTGATGGCGCAAAAACACTATCTCACCAGCTCATGTACCAAGAAGCCGAAGCGGGATACTACAGTATATCAGAGCTGCACTCTGAATTCATGGAGACCGACAACGCCAGCACCATTTTAGTTAAAGGGAACCTGGCAAATGCGATCGCAAAGCAAGGTAGGAATCTTAAGGCGCAAGAACTATATGGCGAAGTATGGGCACTAAGTGCTATGCTCCACGGAGAAGCGCATCCACACACAATTGCGAGTTGAAGCAACTATGCAAGCATGTTGGAAAAGAGAGGGGAGTATACGGAGGCAGTCAGTATCTATCGGCATATTCTACAGCTACGAAGAACGGAGGGTCACAGCCCTCTGGACACTCTCTCAAGCAGCAATAAACTTGCCAACGCACTAATGCGCCTGGGGGAGTTCCGCGAGTTGAGGAGCATCTACACGGAATCCCTTCGGGGGCACATAGACGAGCTGGGAGAAGGTCACCCAAACGCCATCATTACTCTTGGGAATCTCGTCAATTCTCTTCAGATTCAGGGGCGATCTAGGGAGGCTAAGGAGAGGTACCTGGGAAGAATGGAGCTTGGTTTAGCAGCTCTTGAATGTTGGGAGTGGCTTAGTGTCCGTTTAGAAGCCCTGAGGTATCCTAGGGGATAATAGTTAGAGATTCATTCAGAGGCATGATATCTTGTAAAGCAAGCCTTATAATCTTTTACTTCCTTGATAACACTGACTTTACTAACGGTCAAGCATTAATGCTCAACAGGTTAAAAGCTTCCGCTTGGGTTCTCACGGCCTCTGGATCCCAGTGTATAAGTCAAAGGAGGTAGAATTTACTCTATCATGTTTTCTGTAGGATCTTGTCCTATTTAAGTAGCAATTCCTCGACAGCGGGCCAAACCCGAATATACTACTTCGGCCCTAGTTACCCTGCTAAGGTATCCTACACAAGCGGTATTGACGAATTTATTATCCTTTTAGCTCCACGTTCCTACGTTGTCTCTAGAAGTAATAAGTCCTGTGTTTCACAGCCTCTGGCACACATAAGATTATCGTAGAATTAAACACACAATGCACATAGGGATTTTGAAAAACGACCTTGGCCAATAATATGAAACAGCTTCTCACCTATCATATCACACACGCGGCTAATCGCATCATAAACTCCCAGGAGTTCTTTCCTCAGGTTTTGTTTTACCTCAGAGCTTACTGTTTACAAACGCCAAAGCCTCCTTTCCATAAATGCTAACGTATTGCTGGTGGTGGTTGGAGTCATTTCCATTGCAGCAGAAGGGGTCCTGAGAGTCACAGTAGATCTGGACCTTGTCTGCGTTGGGGCAGGTAAAGCCAGCAGGTCGAGCATCAAACTGTGTGTGGTTAGCAGTGTCATATAAAGACCAGTGATATGACTTACGCCACCGGCGGTGCAGGTGCCAACTCCATAAGATAGACCGCTCACGAATCGCGGGTCACCGAGCATGATGACAGCCTTGACCTGTTGGACTGCACTGGCGGACAGAGGGACGGATGAATCAGAGATGCCAGCCCCAGAGTCGGGGCCACCGCAGATGTTGTTGTCCATGATTTGGCCGCCCTATCAATCTCATTAGTTACCAGGAATGTCGGAGGATCAAGTGAAGGGTTCATACTTGAGAGTAACCGACCAAGACAATCTTTGTCTGAGGGCATCGCTGGCTGAGGCTGTTCACAGCGGTGGTGACAGCCTGAGTTCCCTGCTTTGCAGAGTCGCCGTACTGCACACCGCCACATGAAGCCTGGCCACCACAAGCAGGGTAGTCAATAGCCTCTGATGTAGCGCCGGGATGATCGGCTATGATCATATCAACCAATTGACCAGCAGAACCGAAACCTGGTGCAACTGAAGTTTCACGAGCGCCAAAAATGTGAATGTCAGGACATGACTGAGCCTTGACTGCCAAAATGTTGGCGAGGATGAGAAGAGTGGAGTCAAGAGAAGCGCGCATTGTGATAATGTGTATTTACAGATGAGTAGTTATGTTACGAGATGAAATCAAGGCAGCTCATCAACTATTTAAATAACGGAAGTAAACAAGGATTTCACAATGCATGAATGTTCCAAAAGCTAATCGACTGACATGCAAACGATTCCCCGCTGTTGTTTCAACCTGATTGACAGGTTTCATCCTACAAGGATGAGGCATTGGTGGGTAATTAAGATCGAATGGGTCTAAATCTGTCTGAAACATGTTCTGTAGCAGTTTGCATAAGATTTTATAATAGCCGAAGCTTGGATCGAATAATGTCCGTTTTAACGTTGCAGTTTCAGGAACCGATCGCGCCGACGGCCCGATGAACAGACTTCTTGCAAAACCTCCGAGCGCTACCCATGGCCCATACTTTCGCGAAGGATCTGGACGACCTCTTTTCCATCGTTCTTCTCAGCTCGAGATAGAGGTGTCTCGCCGTCTTTATCCTTGTGTTCTGGTCGAGCGTTATACTTAAGTAGGAGACGTACAGCTGCCTGGTCGCCTAGCTCAGCAGCATGAGATAGCGGAGTTCTCCAACGCTCTTTGGGCTTTTTAATTCTCCGGTAAACTTCGGGTCCATTTAGCATCTCAGTGTGGATCTGTTAGCAAACGAACTTCTTCTGGAAAGACTAGGCAATCCTTACCCCATACCCGATGATTGAAGCCCCGAATCCTAATCCAAGCAATAATACTCCTAGCTTCACCAACTGAGATATAAACGTCAATATCAATATATCCATTCAGCTATGGTCAGAGAGCATTACTTACCCAGGAAGCGTACAGGTGTATAACTGTTTCACTATATGCCAATTTCCCCACCTAAGGGTACTTCTATTAGTTTACGTACTTCTTCTTGACAGCTAGGTATAACTTACCCAAAACCCAGTGATAGACGACCCGAATCCAAACATAAGCAACACTCCTCCTACTTCCATAACCTATAGATACAAATATCGATATCAATATGACTATCCAGTAATAGTTACAGAGCATAACTTACCGGCAAAGAGAACCGATGCATAACTACTTCCCAATACGCCGCTTCTCCACATGAAAATGGGTCAAAGCGGAGCCCATGCTCCACCATGTAGTTATGGTCAACCCGGGCGCCTCTTTTGAGGAAAAGCTCGACCACGGCGAGATGACCATTCTCTAGAGCATGGGAAAGTGGCGTGAAACCGTGCAAACAATCCGCATCTAACCAGGCGCCAGTTTCAAGGAAAAGCTCTACAATAGCTATATCACCATGCTGCGCAGCAAAATGAAGTGGCGTCTCCCCAAGCAGGTTCTTTTGGTCTGGTTGGGCGCCATAGTCCAGAAGGAAATTTACAACAGCTCCCTGGCCATATTTTGCTGCAACACTGAGTAGTGTGTTACCCTGAAAGTCTTCCACTTCTAACTCGGCTTTGATGCCAAGTTCATCTGTCCTCGTTAGAATACCTTTCAAGGCTCCTGTCCATCCGTTAATCGATGCTATATAGAGCAGTGTTCTCTCTCCTGGGACCCATGGGTTGAATTTGTCCTGTCCATACCAGAGTCGATCCATCCGCCCCTGAGCCGAATTCGAGGGCCAAGGGAATGACTCCTGAAGCTTGTCTGGAATGCGATCCGCATGAAATGCCCACGAGTTTATAGCGTATGATAGAAAAGGAAATTTTGAATACGGTTTTCCTTCATTTGCCGCCAGGTGAGCGTCTATCATCTCTAGGTAGCGAAAGCAGGTCTGAGTCAACCGATAGTGTGCTGATATGGCTAGTAGTTCTGTACCAGTGCTGTTAGTGCTGTCAAGGAGGGATGGCAGCCCATTTTCGATGAAAAAGTCCTTGACAGACTGGTGAATGAATTGAACAATTCCTTCGGTGGACTTATACTCGATGAGACCGTGACCGAGCGTTGTAATTCTCCATTTCATGGCGACGGCGTGGATCCGAAAGTCCTTTACATCTTCGAGCTCTAGTACCGATTCAAACTCCTTGTCAGCTAGAGACAGAGCTGAATATAACTCAAGTAGAGTTAAAGGCCTTGCAGCAAAGCAAATGCATTCGATAAGGTCGATAGAGTCTTGTTCAACCTTTTCCATGACCTCGCCGTAGAGTTTCGCCAGAGTCTGAGGAATCTGGCGAACTTCAGACTCGATCTTTAGTATGCCTATCTGCTCTTGATAGAGGCTCAGTACCCTGCTTACAACAAGACTCGCCCATAGAAATACTCCTTCGGCGTGCTTCGAGACGAAGTCAGCAATCTTGGACCCCGTCTGTTCCTGGAATGAACTCAGTTTGTTATCCACAAAAAGGGATATATCTTTCGCGTTCTCTTTGTCAATGCATATCTCGAGCGTACAATCAAGGTTGAGAATAGGATAGTGACGACAGGTGAAGCAGATACGAAATTCTTTCAGACGGTCCGATGAGGGCCTCTGAAGCAGGGAATCAAACTCATCAGCCAATTCTTCTGCACTCTCTTGGCCGCATTCGTCTAGAGCGTCAACAAATAATATGATGGGGTAAGTTTCCAAAGTTTTCCAAAATGCGCTCCGGGCATAATGACGGAGCTCAGGGGTTTTCCACTTCCAAAGCTCTTCGGACGTGTCCAGTGGAATATATCTGTGCCTAAATGTAAGTTCCATGGCCTCCAGTGCCTTTGGAATCTTGCTTTGCAACTGGCAGAGGAGCGACCGATAGAGCCCATCTGGCGTTTTTTGGAGTTCGGTACCACGACCATTGAAAAAGAAGGATAGGACCAGAGGCATTTCTTTCCGGCTTCTCAATGCTATGGTATTATCAAGGACATATCGCAACAAGGTCGACTTCCCGGAACCCGGCTTCCCTTTAATCCACAGGAGTGATCGATCGCAGGATTCCCATGCCTGGTAAACTTTGTGCTGAAATATCCAACGGCATGTACCAGCGGCTTCAGTTCTAATCTCTGTCGGCCGAGTATTCATTTCTGCAAAGACTAGTGATCTGAGGAGCAGCTCCGAGAGGCTCCGCTCTCTAGGCGGTCGGGAGTGGACTACATGGCAATGGATCAGTAACAAAAGAGAAGTGTATTTATAATTTCTAAGCCATACCATTCTGTGTGACTGGGGCAAAGTAAGCAGTGCCGGAACCGCTGTTTTCGTTATGATTGCCGGCGTACTTATTCCCAGCGATATTGTCTCCAGATCCATAGTGTGTCTGGCTGATAGCTTCCTCCTCTGGTAGTGAGGTCTCCATGCTAGACATAAACCGAATGGCCTCTGAGAGCTTCGCAACTTGTCCCTCAGTGGCTGCTTGGGCCGCATGGTTTTGTACTAAGATTCTCACATCTTCCATCATCCCTTGAGACAAGATCTCTACGCGGTGTCCCTTGCCCAGAGACCGCACCATCAAGGCATAACGTCTGAAGCTGGATGTGTCTTCGGAGGGACCAACAGCCTTAAACAGTTTCTCCAACTTCTCTGCCTTTTCTCTGCAATGTTTCAGAACCGCCTTTATAGACTCATCGGAGCCTTGATCTGCTGAGCTGCTGAGCTGCTTCTCGACAGCTTGGAGGATGTCTCGAACGATAGGTAATTTGTCGGCCACTTCGCGAAATGCTGGTGGTAGGTCTTTTGCGTTTTTGAGGGCATCGGAAAGCTTGCCGATAGTCTCAAGAATTGTGAGAATCGCGGAGACCAGACCGACTACCTCGATGCCCGACATTTGATGACCAAGTAGGGCAGCGAGTAACAAGCGATAGATATGAAAAGTAGAGGAAGTAAGGAATTCGAATCGGCAACTAATTTACTGGCATCGAAAAGGCTGACATGGGAAGAAAGTTGAGGCAGCTGGTGCTCGAAAAAGTTGAAAGAGAATTAAGTCACTCGTGGGTCAACCCATGAATCGAAAGAGCAAATGAGGAGCTCATTGCGAGATTCAAATTAATTAAGATATCACACCGCTACTCAAGAATGTTGCCAGGTATGAATTTACGTCCGTGAAGACTTTTTCAGCTTCAGGGCCTCTGTCGACCTGATAGGATGAATGATTGTGGCTTGCAGCAAGTGCTTTTTTCCAGCCAGTAAAAGTACTGAGTCACTATGATTTTCAACCCCCAGGTCACTGAAGGCTGTCAGGCTGGTTGGCAGGGCGCTTTCATCGACCAACTCTTCACCGCCGAGCTGCGCACAATAAGCCTACTAGGAAGTCCTTTATTAGATGGGGTAATGATGTGGCACGCAAAGGATTAAAGTCCTTTGCGTACAAGCTATGGGACCTTAGATACTGCGCCATAAGAGACTGTGATGTTGGGCACATGGTCTAAAAATAGAATGACCCCGACAGTACGGAGTAGAACCCCTGCCAATAGCATACCTACTAGGCTGCTCCGTACGCTACTCCAAATTTCCAGTATTTCCTGAAACTCATCGGATCTCTAACCTCTCGACTCTATCATTTCCACTAGTAAGTCTATCGGCTTCTTAGCTTGTTCTGTGATAAGGTTGTCGGTAGTTAAAAGAGGCTTTAGCCCCCCGCGCACAAAGGTAAAGAACACCAATAACCACATATGGGCAAGATACTCATTGCCCTCACTGTACATGACGCGGAGCGATACATACAGTGAGTAATGGATAAGAAAGAAAAGTATAAGCTGGTCAACTTTTATACCGCGACCAACCTTCCCATATCGGCCTTTTGCTTGGGTAACAACACCATTGAGATACCCCGCCATGAGGTTGCGATAAGCGGGGTTGACGATATCGGAGGTCGACCCGATAAGGTCGGAGCCGTGCCCCGTTCCGTTTCCGAACCAAGGCGGCATCCGGGGTCAAAATGCCGGGGCTCGATTCATTGATCAACTGGGACCAGCTACTCGAAAAAAGAGAGAGAGAAAATATGAGACATAGAAATCAACACTTTCACGCGTTCTTTCCTCCTGATCTTATCTGGTCTGTCAAATTCGTCTGGAAGAGTTTGATAGCAGGATAGACACGGCTGATGACTCATCCGTATCAGGCTCAGAGCCCCACATCTCCAGCTCCGATCTAAATTTTTCCGTCGACCTCATCGCACACAACCCACTCATTCACTCACTCCAACACAGTATCTCACGTTCCTACACCCAAAATGAGTGGAAAACCTGCGCTTGGTCTTCTCGGCGGCGGCCAACTCGGCCGCATGCTCTGTGAAGCCGCATCCCCTCTCGAAGTCGAGATCGCCATCCTCGACGCCCAAGACGCACCCGCCAAGCAAGTCAGCCGCAGCAAGTACCACGTCGACGGCTCCTTCAAAGACGCCCAGAAGATCAGAGAGCTCGCCAGTAGCTGCAGCGTCCTCAGCGTTGAGACGGAGCACATCGAGACTGCTGTTCTAGAAGAGTTGGCCACCGAGGGAAAAGTCGTGGTTTATCCTTCGTGGAAGACGCTGCGCTTGATTCAGGATAAGTTTGAGCAGAAGGATTATCTGGGAAAGCAGGGTATTCCTATCGCTGAGCAGGTCGCTATTCAGGCTGAGGGTGCGGAGGAGATGCGAAAGGCTCTGAAGGATGTTGCGAGCAAGTTTGGATTTCCTTATATGCTCAAATCGCGAAAGGATTCGTATGATGGGCGAGGAAACATCAAGATCGCTAATGATGAGGATATCGAGACTGCTGTGAGCGAATTTGGAAAGTTGCAGTGCTACGCTGAGAAGTATGTTCCCTTCCAGCGCGAGCTCTCAGTCATTGTTATCCGCACAGAGGACGCTGAGGGTCGAACAAAGCGTCTTGTGCCGTACCCATGTGTCGAGACTGTTCACGAGGACAACGTCTGCTCGCGGGTTTACATGCCTCCTCGCGATACACCCGATGAGGTGTCCAAGCGTGCGCAAGAGGTTGCTGTCAGTGTTGTTGAGAAGCTCTGGGGACGAGGTGTTTTTGCGGTTGAGATGTTTGTGACGGAGAAGAATGACATCCTTGTCAATGAGATTGCGCCACGACCTCACAACTCTGGTCATCTCACCATCGAAGCTGTTCCTTACATGTAAGTGGTCAACTCTGCCTTTCTGACTTCATGCTAATGAATCTGCAGGTCTCAGTATAAGGCGCAACTCACATCCATTCTCGACGAGCCCCTCCCCGAAAAGCTTGAGCCCCACGTCGCATCCAGCATCATGATCAACATCCTCGGCGGCGCCGAACCAGAATCTCACATCCCTCTCGTGCAAAAGGCCAAGTCCATGTTCGCCAGCAACATCGGCGTGTACCCCCACCTCTACGGCAAGCAGTCCAAGCCCGGCCGTAAGATCGGTCACATCACCCTCACCGGTTTGACCGCCAGCATCAAGGAGCTCGAGGAGTATGCTCAGCCTCTTGTCAAGTTGGCTGCCGATATGCGACAAGAGCGCATTCAAGCCAAGAGCAAGAGCCTTCGTCCCGAACAGGCTGTTGCCAAGACTACCAAAGATCCTCTGGTTCTGGTTACCATGGGCTCTGATTCTGATCTCCCTGTTCTCAAGGCTGGTCTTGATATCCTTACTCAGTTTGGTGTTCCGTGGGAGGTCGACATTACATCTGCTCACCGAACACCTGTCAAGATGGGCGATGTTGCGACTGCTGCTGCTGACCGGGGTATCAAGGTCATCATTGCCGCTGCAGGAGGAGCTGCCCATCTTCCTGGCATGGTTTCAGCATACACCCCTCTTCCCGTCATTGGCGTTCCTGTCAAGGCTACTCACTTGGACGGAATGGACTCTCTTCTGAGTATTGTTCAAATGCCTGTAAGTAATATCTCCTCGCAACAATATGCACAAACTAACTCCATTTAGCGAGGCGTTCCTACAGCCACCGTCGGCATCAACAACTCCACCAACGCTGCGCTTCTCGCTATCCGAATCTTGGGCGCTTTCGTACCAGAGTACCTCGAGAAGATGAGGGCTTACCAGGTTGACATTGGTGAGCAGGTGAATGGTAAGGCTACTCGATTGAGGGAGTCTGATGTTGAGTCGTACTTGGCTCAAATGAAGAAATGAAAAGCGATTATGTGATAAATTCTATAGACAAGAAATAAAAGGGCCAACCACGTTTCTATGATACTAGCTTTTATACACAGCTTTGATGGCAGGATGAAGCATCCAACAGAGGCAGGGACAATGAAGGCTAGGACTCAATATGTCTGAGAGCTCAATCCCTTCATCCACGCTTGTCGACTATGTCGTACCCTAGTTCGCTTCAATGAGAACAGCATCATCAACATAAAACTCCAAGCTCTGACAATCCGCCCGAATCTGAATACTCGGCACCACATCCAAGAACATCTGGCTCCAACTGCAGGTCATAGTGAATTGCGTCCACTCATTATACGGCCCGGCCCAATCGCTGCTCGTGATGTAACCGCCCCCAGCTCCGCAGGTGATCTTGCGCGTTTGGCAATTGAAAGCCGTGGTTGTCTTGATCCAGATGGAATAAAGGTACTCAGTATCAGCTTTGATCAAGGATGAGTCGACGGGATGATCGACGCCTAGGACGACATGGCCGTTGTAATCCGCGTAGAAGTGGCCTGAGAACTCGCCTGAGTGGGTGTCTTCGTCGGTGATGGAGAGCGTGCCACGTCCACCGAGAGTGTACCAGGGGTTTGTGGAGCCTGAGTCGAAGCCGGGGTTTGTGAGGACGTTGGTTGGTTCTGCGGCAGCTGTTGTGGTGGTCGTAGGTTCCGCGGTGGAAGTAGCAAGGGTTGTAGGTTCGGCACTTGAAGTGGTGATAAGGACAGTGGAAGTAGCCGAATCAGAGGCAGCCTCAGTAGTGGAGCCCGAGGCGGTCTCCGTCTCTGTCTCGCTTGTAGCTGTTTGAGTTTCGGTCTCGGACACAGCAGTTGATTCAGTGAAGAGAGTGGTAGATGTGTCGGTTTCATCGGCGATAGTTGAGGATGAAACGATGTGGATAGACGTGGATTCAGCGGAAGTGGTAGATAAAGCGGCCGAAGTGGATGAAGAAGGCTTGCATGGCGATGCACAGGCAAGTCGGCATATAGCCAGCAGCTGAAGGGATCGAACTCGCATGGTGTTTTAGGTAACGACTGTAAGGGTAATAAGAAAGATCGTGAATAAAGGAAGAAGAAAGGAATGGAAGTCAGATGGAATGAATATAAACAATGAAAAGTCCTCCTGAGATGACCCCAAACTAGTCTAGAGAATATAAACTATTGATTTAAGTTAAGGGACTACAGAGCGTAGTGCCAATAGTTGACAGGGGATGATTAAGCTTGTGGAAATTGGCAGGCCTGCGTTCCCACTTCTTTAGCGAGCTTATAATTAGCACATCACTCTTCGTAAATTTTTTAACTACCCTATAATAAAGGTTTATTTATATTGTTTAGAACCTCGAAAGAGGGTATTTACTTGAGGCGGTATCTCAATCATCTCGGCAAGTACTTATATGTCTACAGTGAGTAAAATATTGGGTTTTAGCTGGGCTTTATAGCTCTCATGCCTGCAGGTTTAGCGCAGCTTAATTGAAAGTCTTGCCTGATATGGGATCCCCAACTGATGATAAAGAAACAACAAACACATAACTTGAACGAACTCAGAGACTGTCTCCCCTCTGTAGACAAGTAGACATAGTGTTAAACTGATGATCTCCAATTCTTTGCCAATCCATATATTAACTGATAGGCGCGCTTAATAAAAGACGAAAACTTCGCATCGCCCAATTTGTACCACTACCAGGCGAAAGCTGCTCTAGCGCCACAACTCTCCCTTTCCAGCCGAGAGCACAACATTGCATCCTCGTCGTACGTGCTAGTTTTCAGCGGTCCGACCACCTCAGGCATCGCAGGCAAAATCTCTTGGCCAAACGCAACTTCTTTCTTCCTATGCTCCATCACGTGCTGTCTGACCGTGTTCTGGAAGTGGATGGGACCCTAAAAAAAAGTATGTTAGTAACCGGCAATTGGGTTGAGGCTCATGGATAGGCGATACTAACTCGTTCCTTGTCTGGGTGTAATTCGCCATTGATAAATACTCCGGCTTCAAGATTGACCTGCGCGGACTCGCACAATTCTTTGTCTTCTTCCAGAACCTGTGCGTAGAACTCCATAGTGGTTTTGAAGATTTCGTCTCCGGCCGACTCGTGACGGAATACCTCGTTCTCTATTCTTGTATGTGTTGCATCGACAGGAATCATCCGTTGGATATAGAAGAAGTTCTTACTAAGCAATAGTGTCAGGAGTTGTAGCAAAGATCTTTCTAATGTGTATCAACTGACGTTACTGTAACTGAGGTCGATGGATAGAAGAATCTGATGGAGCGCTTGAAGTCATCTGTCCCGTCGTCTTCCTTCTTGTTGATGATTGTGTGCTCCAAGCAGTTGCCCTTAGGTTCGACTTTGTATTTGGTCAGGTCCGAAACTCCGGCGATGAGAGGGTGGCTGGTTGGACAGTGGTAGCACTCTGAAGGCGTTAGGGTAGCTATCCAAGGACCATGGTCATAACACCTTACCGTTGTAGTTCTCCATAACTCCCTTCCAGTTGGACTTCAGGTCCATATCCCACGTATGATCATAGTTGTATCCGCTGGTAAAGTCAAACATGGTCTTCTCATCAACTCCGCCAAACTGCGTTTCCCACGTCTCCTCCAATTCCGCCTGCAGATTAACCCAGATAAAGCCAGTCCTGTCGACATGGACGTGAATTGGCAAGAGTCCATGCTGGCTTTTATCAAAGTCAGGGACTGTGTCGAAGCGAGGCGCTTTAGCCAAGTTTCCCTTCAACCCGTATGACCAGCCATGGTATTTACAGCTGATAATGCCAGTCTTACCAGAGCGATCCTTGATAACAGGATAAGCACGATGGCGACAAGCATTGTGGAAGCCATTAATATTGCCATTGCGGTCCTGGATCAAGAAGAAGGGAAACTTGTCATAGGTAAACGATAGGTAATCGCCAGGCTGCTGGAAACGCAGCTTGTGGGTCAAAAGAATCCATTTTTTAGAAAAGATAGCTCGACTTTCCAACTTGTAAATTTCGGAAGAGTGGTACCAAGACGACGGAAGACCACGGGTTGGTTCTGTCTTGGTGTTAGTACTACTGCCAGAGGAGAGTCCAAGAAATTTCCACATGATGAAGGTGAGAATCCAAATGACAATTCAGATAGGCTTCAGAGAGTGCAACGGGCAAAGTTGGCTTGAACTGAGTTGAATCGTAGATGAGCGAAACGTTGACACGAAGGTATCTTGACTTAATTCAAGACAACTGTGCACATGCCTAAGTAGCTATCGCGGGAACTTTTATCTTGCCAATATACTTCATTAGCACGAGCCTGCCAACTTGCCGTGACCCGCGAGGCAAAGAATATCGCCGCTGATAGGCTCTGTTCTATCTCATTTCGACTAAAATTGCCCGAAATGGCCAAAATTCTTATCGGTAGGGTTAAAATTGCCCAAAACGGATATAATTCAGATCAATCTGATTGGCTGCAACTCACTCAACGGAGTTATGGGCACGTCTATCAGCCATCAATCCTCCTCACCTCTTGCCGACGATACCCAGCTACCACCCAGCATATTGGTCCAGCTTATAGCGAACGCTAGTTTTATGCAGCTTTGGCGAATGGTATCGATTGCATCGCGGAAAGTGACGGCTATTATCCCTGTTCCCCCATCCTACATCGACTACTGCAAGACCGGTATCGATACATCTTAGAACGCGGGGATGATAGAGTAGATTAGTATCTATCATTCAAGAGTGGGGGGTGGGACAAAGGCTTATACGATATCGTACACTACAGTGTCGTTTCCTGTGAGGTTATGTTGTTGTAGCAAAAGTGGGTTGTCTCGCGATGGATGGAGTCGTTGACCGAAAACCGCTGTGAATCTGAGTTGATGCTAAGCACCAGTGCCAGTTGCATTTGAATCTCTTCATGATACTAGTATGAAGACACATGCGAAAAGCAGCTCATAGCTGTAAAACAGTAATGATTCATTATGGATGTTCTCCTTCTCAAACACTCTTGTATCATTCACGATCCTGACATCATTTAAACGATACTCAGAATCCATCACCGGCCCAAATCCTATCCCAAGCATTCCTCACAACCTCATTCTCTACCTTCTTAAAGAAAACATCCACAGCAACATCCTCCTGCCCCTCAATCCTCATAACACCATTCTTCACACCTCGCCAGCCCTCGACAGGAAGCTTCAGTTTATCTTGACCAAGGCCATAAAAGTACCGGCCCTTAAACTTCTTCTCACCCCGCTCAATAGCATCATATTCAGCCTGACATTCCTCGCAGATCATGCCTGAGGCGAAAGTTATGTACAGGTATGCTGACCGACCGGCCCACCATTTGAACTTCCGAGCTGGGTTGCAGAAGCCACCGCATGTGTAATACCCGTCTTCTGGGTCAACCAAGTCTCCCTCGTCTGCAGGTGGCTCACTAGCGTCCTCATCATCATCGCTCGAGTCAACATCAACGTCAGACTGCCCAGAGTCATCGTCCTCTTCAGCTGCTGTCTCCTGGTCTTTGGCTTCTGCCTCGTCTTCCGATTTGTCAGTATTGCCCAGTCTCGAAAACACAGCCGACGCAACAATACGGGCATGTCTGTGAAGCTCCGCATCATCCCTCAGGGCCTTACTCATCAGGGATAACGACTGCGCCAGCATCCATAGATAAGGCGCATCGTTCCATCCAACCGAATCGTTAAGACCCGCGAAACAGTCATGTAACAGAGACTGAATGGTTTGCTGGAACTTTTCGAGCGGACCCACGACGAGATACATATACGCCAGCCCCACGCGATGGAAACTGGTCCAGGATGCAGATGTTCTGGGTACGTCGGACGCAAACGGGCGCTGCATAAGACCAGCGAGCGCGGTTAGCCGTTCTGCTTTGTATACCGGATCGCGAGACTTGCGGAACAGCTCGAGCTGAACGTTGGTCATGCAATCAACGGCCCGAAGCATCATCAGCAGTGCAGTACCTCCAAGGATCGGGAACCTGAGGCCTGTTGCGCGTGTGTCGAATACTTGTTCCAGTAGTTTGAGTGCCTGCTCAGGCTCTCGACATACCTCGAAGTATATCACCGCGAGGTCAAGGCGCAGAGGAAGAGCGGCGTCGAGATTGTCCAGAAAATCGATGGCCTCTTCGTAGAACTTGACGATAAATTCTTGCTCGCCTGTTTCTGAAGCGATGTCACAAAAGAAAGCATGTCTTTCTTCACCTTCCTCTGCGTAATCCGATGCAATCCATGTAATCCTCTCCACAAGACTCCACTCCTTCAGCATCTGTATGTACTGAGCCTTGTCCTTCTTCTCCACGACCATCAGCTCGTCCACGAGATCTTCACCTGGAGTTATTCCATCAGGGTCACTCTGTTTAGCCTTGGAGAACGATTCAAGAGCAGCGTCGTATTGACGAAGTTTGCGTTGGGCTCTGGCAAGCGTCGTGTAGACCTTGCGCTTCAACGCAGGAGGAACATCGCCTGCGGATAAATTGTCGACTGCAGTCTGTGCCACTTCCCGGGCTTCCTGTTTCTTCTTCTGTTCAATGAGAAGGCTGGACATGACGCATGTAGCTCTGTAGAACTCCTCTTCGCCAGGCTTGCAGAGATCAAGAGCAGTGCGGCATGTTTTCTCAGCTGGATCTAGAAGCTCATACTCATCCAGGACTTCTGCAACCGCTCGATATGCTGCAGCGTCAGGCTTGATCTCATCGCTGAATAGATTCAAGATTCCGAGGCTTGCTGCAGTTTCATCGAACTCCGCACTGTCTTTACTAAAGGCATCTTCACCCTCGAAGCGGTCGGGGAAATTGATGACAGCTTGATCCATCAGGAGCTTTGTCAGTTCAGACTAGAGATGCGTAACAGACATTAGTTTCTCTGGTATAGCGATGATTACTCGGAGAGATGCTTACCACCTGCAAAACACCATGAAGGTTCTGCCACGAATCAAAAGCGTCTTTCGAGTTCTGCGCCACGTAAAGCCGACGGAGATAACCCTTTGCGATGTCCACGCGACACATCGCCGGATCGGGCCCAACACGCTGCCACCACTCAACAGCAAAAGCACTCAGCCGTTCCTTGATGTTGGGCTTCTCAAGGAGCCCTGCCCACTCAGCAACCTTGACATTGGTCACAGCTCCACCGCCACGCTTTCCATACAGAATGCCACTCTTGGCCATCATCTCAGCCAAACCTGTTTTGTTAGCCATTGTTTCTGCAAAAGCTTCCAGCACTTCGACCTGCTCCTCTGACGTGTGCTGATCCATCTGAATAGATATCAGATGGCCGATAAACCACAGCGCCGAATATTTGAGCAGTCCTTCACATACAGCTTCACGAGGCTGTTTTAGTAGCTCTGCGCTGGTGACGAACATTTTCCGATACGCTTCTGAAGAACCCCATCTAAAGTCTGACGCGCCGTGAGTACTATTCGTGAAGTAATGTCTCATAGAACGCTCCTTGAAAGTGACTGGCAGTGGTCCATCGTCATAGATACTGTCATGTTTATCGTCATCATCCTGCTTCAGGTCTTGAACTGCTGTGGCTTTACTGGCCTGAAGTCTTGCCAGGACCTCTGTATCATAGCCAGGACCACCGATCCTCAGGAACTTGTCGAATAACTCACGGATCTCTTCAATGTCGAATTCGCTGTCTTGTGCGAGATACTTGACCAAGGACTGGACCTCGGCTAGAGTCAAGAGCCTCTTGGCGAAGGCGACCCAGTGGAGCAGCGCCGCTGCGACCTCCTGGTGTTTGGGGGGCATGCGACGTTGACATTCTGCGAGTAGGATCTCATAGATTCCGTGAAGTGTCTTGGGTTTATCTTGGCTCAGAGCACGGAGAACAGCTCCCTCACGACCAAGATCGTCGAGACGTCCAAGAAGGTGCTGAGCGTAGAGCATATCTATTACAGTGTCAGCTAGTTCTCAAGATGGGCGTGGAGAGATACTGACTAGGTGAAGCCTCCTCGATGTTGTCAGCGATTCTTTGCTGCACATAACGACTAAACCGTCTCAGATTATTGAGAGAGTTGATCTCGCTCCAGATCAAAGCCCTGAGATCCTGCATCTGCTTCTTCTTGGTCGCTTCGATCCGAGTTACCTTGGTACCCTCTGGGAGATCATCCAACTTCTCCGGCCTCGAAGTCACAACCAGAGATATCTTCAGTCCTTTCTCGTTAAAGTAGTCTGTGAGGAACAACTTGAAATTGGCCCAATCGCGAAGCTCATCAAGTCCATCCAGCACAATGAAGAGGTTGAACTTGGAGTCGGGCGCAAAAACAGCATTGAGAAGGTGTTCAACAAGGTTCTGCCAGAGCTTTGTGTCCATGTCAATGTCGTCTCTAGCTATCTGGGCGTTCAGCTTCTCACAAGCCGCATAGTTTGTCTCCGCGATACGGTTAATGACCGTGATGACGCCGCAGAGAAAGAAAGCAAATGCGTCTTCTTGTTCACGGAAGTAAAAGTGTGCCACGCAAGTATGGCCTGTCTCATCTTCGCCTGCTCTTTGGGCAAGCTTGTCGTGGAGCGCGGCCGCCATGTGGCTTTTACCTGTACCGGGCTCTGATGCCACTGCGAGGATGGGTCGTGATCCATCTGGGAGCTTTAGCCATTCCTCCCACTCAGGCTCGGTAAAGATCCAGTTGCATGAGTCTGGGAGAAGAGTTTCCTTGAGGGCGTGATACTCGTGGTCGTCGTTAAAGACTATGGGCATGGCGTTACGGATACTGTTGGAAGAAGTTGGTTTATTCGCTTGCGGCTTCTCCATGGTCTTTTCCTTGGTCTGGCCACCAAAGAGCTTGAGGATCTTGGCAATGTCGCCGCGAATATTCTCTGTGTTTTCGTGAATAGTGTCGATGGTATGGCCGACTCTCTCAAGCATCTCAGCGTGAGACTTCTGGTTCTCATCAAGCTGTGATGCCATGGCAAGAGTCTCTTCTGTGTTGCCAAGGATGGCAAACTCGGTCGCTTGCTGTAAATGATCCAAGTTCTTGTTCATATTGGCTCTCGCGCCTCCAAGCTCCCCATCATCACCTTTGAACAGATTCGAGATCCATTTCTTGAAGCGACCTAGCTCAATGTACTTATGCGCAAAACCGCACATGGTGAGAAGCGAGGTGAAGACCTCCATCAAGCAATTCTGATAAGCCTTGTCTTGCGGTAATCTCTTCTCCAAGATAGTAATCCGACCAAGAAAGCTGTTCATATCTTCAAAAAAGACAATCACGATATCGTAGTCGGCAGAGACAGACCGACAAGCTTGAAGCATGTAGGTCAAGGCTGTTCCAATAGCAGCGGCTGGTGGAAAAGCCGGTGCTGCGGCAGCGATGATTTGGTTGGCGCCTTGTTCGACGAGATCCAAATTGGAAGAGAACAAGGTCCTCAAGCGATCGACCTTTCCCTTGTCGTGTCTGAACTTGTGAAAGTTGTTCATTTGGTCGGTTCCATAGTCAAGCATCGACTGGACATTGTCGAATTTGCGCTGGAGACCGAAACCAACGATGCTCTCATAACTCTTGAGAGCTTCCTTCCATAGATCGGCGACATCCCGGTCATCATTTTTGAGCTGCTTCTCCAGCTCCACGCGCGCCTTTTTTGCTACCATGGTGGAAGACGTGATGGCGATTGAGGCTTCAGAAGCCAAGATGAAGGACTACGGTGCGATTAGAGACTTACAAAGGAGAGAATGTAACTGATAAAATCGTGTCTCAACGAGTGTAATAAGTACGAGGGGTTATCTGTCCATCTTGCAAGGATTGATGCTCTCGTGCCTCATTTGCGACTAAGATCTGAGCGACTATTGGTCCAACGCTGGACTAGCTGAATACACCGTCCCATGCAGTCAGCAATTAACAGGCCATAATAAGGCTTAGCTTATTCGTGAGACAAGCTTGAAAATTAACGCTTTTTGCGGAAACCTCGCCGAGCGGTTACATTCACAGTCGTTATATCGCCAATTAAAGCGACATTCCTTGGTGATCAGGCCCTTGGCTGCACCGAAGGGTACTTTGTTCCAGCTTGAAAGCTCTCGTTGCGTCATCATCAGCTTACTCACAGGAGTGCAGCCAAGTATAATCATGATGCCTGGTGCGAGTTTTGGTCATCAGGTGTCAAGCTGCAGCCAATCACGATTCTCACCTCGTATCAAAATCACAAGGTATAAAGGATAATTACTGTAGCCAGCATATCTGGATTATATTGATATCTAGGTAAACTGATCCAGATTGATAGGTCTGAATAATTATCTAGAAGTGGTTCTTATTATCTGGCGGGTTAAAGCGCCATTAATATCGGCATTATGGTTACTCGGCTCCTGTCATTCAGGCTATCTTAAGCGGTAATTTCGAGAGACTTTGAGCATGCACAAAGTCCTTTATTCATCAATATGAGGTGCCACTGTTGTTATCTCTGTTCCATTTCGGAGATTGGAAATGAAATTGGCGGTAAATGCCGTCGTTCCCATGTGTCATCGATCTTTGCGGCGGAAGAGGACAAACAAACAATGGCAAACAACGAGCAAACGATTTCCCCTCATCCCAGCATAAATGTAGCTTGGAGTTATGGATATTTCCCACTTGAACGCATTCTTCAAGCCGTACCTGCTCCTTCCAAGCGTAAATTGCTCTCTCGAGACGTCAATAGCCACTTAAGCCCTCACTATGCTGCATCATCCTAACTCTAGCATGCACGGCCGTGTCACTGCCCTGGAGCCTCAGATGGACTATATCTATCAGGTCAGTAGCGTGAATGGTCTCTCGGTGTCCGTTCTGTCGGGTGGAAAAGAAGCTTACGCAAAATACTTTGGCTTCCGGGTCCTTGAGGCACAGGAAGCGCCAGATGGCGATACAACCTGCTTCATCGGCTCAGTTACGAAAGGAATGGTGGCATCGTTGCGTTGGGGGGCCTCTTGGTTGAGGAAGGGATGCTCGCATGGTCGACTTGCGTCACCTCAATACTGGCCGAGCTCCAAGATTCGTTCGATGGCCGCGGCTCACAGATCATTATCGTTGATGTCTTATCTCACCGCACTGGATTGGCGCGCAGTGACGCCATCTGGGTTTCTCGGGCTGGCAATCTCTTGCTGCTAAAGTCGGAGAGCGTGCGGACTTGGGTTGCTCAGCCTGTTATCAGAGACTTCAGGACCGACTTTCTCTACAATTACGCCTACGATGTAGTTGCCGAGTCATTGAGATGGCTGAGCAGAAGAGTCTTAAAGAGGGTTTCAAGGAGAAAATCTGGGAGCCGCCGGGAGGACCTTGCCGGGAAAACCAACGCAGCAAAGGCCTATTAAGCCCTAGAAGATGCTTCCCCATATGAAGTTAAAATGCCTAATATATCCCACGAAACCATCATGGGAGCTGGTGAGGCCATTAGAAGCTTCACCAATGACGTGGCCAAATATCATAGAAGCTTAACGCGGGCAGTCAATCATCAGTTCAACCATAAGACGACCTCAACTCCAGACTCACCATTCAAGCAGCTTAATCTCGTCTCTCTACGCGAGCAATCCTGTGCACTGGGCTGGGGGCGTGCACAGCTCCCCTGCTCTCTCGGCACTCTCAGCTACAACTATTTGCTTATCCCCTCGATGCCAGTTATTGGCCAAGGATCTCCAGGTCAGCTCACTCTGTATGAGGGAGAAAGCATTCAAAGATTCAACACGGCCGTTTACCTGATACCAGGAATTGAGACGGCTATCATTACGATGCAGAACTCGTCAGGTCTGGGCGATGCATGCGATTAGATTCCTCAAATCATCCCTCACAAACTGACAGATATTACCGAGGGCACTGACCTTTTGAATCTTGCTACTGTGGCTGCGAAGGCTGCTCTGTTTCTGCCAAGGAAAATTGAAGATAAACTTAAACGAGACGAGAAAGAGGCACCACACATTTGGACCTCGAGGCATATGCAGGCCGCTACTGGAACGCCCTTCGGAAGTTCTGTATCGTTCAGCATTCGCGATGGCGTCTCTACACGACTTTTTCGAGGTATTGCGAACGAAATTTATGAGCTCAGGCACTATCATCATCCATCATGGACATGGAATATAATGAGGCGGCAATATAAAGTCGATATCCAACAATGTCCCGAATCTCGTACATAATTGAATTCGCTTTCAGAGAATGAAGGGGCTCAGGCGCTGCTCTGGAAGTATGATGAGGAACATCCAGAGCCAGGGGTCTTCAGATTACATAAAGAGTCACGCCAAGGGTGAGGCCGGTGAATTGAGGGAAGAACAAATTGATTGGTGAAACACCACCATAATGTACAACCATAAGGTAGCGATACTTAAAAGCACGGGGTTGGGATTATAGTAAGCCACATTGATGCCCAATGTGTTACAGGCCCCGCGTCTGCGCCATCTCCTGTACTTACAAAACCTCGTGACCAATGAAGAGGATGACTGATCGAATATTGATCAGCTGTGGGTTGAAAAAGCCTTGGCAGCCATGATCTAACAGGCTTTGCTGCAGGTTGAGCCGAGAGCGAGGTTGTTATTCCAAGCAGACTACCTGCCTTATGATTCATGACTTCAACTTTAAGAATACCTCGTACTACGAAGTTTTCTTCGTGACAGCTTACCCACTCAAATGATACATGTATCTTTGCCTCATTTTGCACCATATACATCTTTCTTTACTTACCATCACTGTAGCATTTGTTCAAGCATTATATGATATAATTAGACAGACTGTTGTTAAAAATGCTAAGTAATATCAGCAAGAGGCCCATTGGGGTAGGCGGTAAGTATGTGATATCCAGCTGCAGATTATTTTTGCCTTAGGCACCATTGTTCATGGCAGGATGTTTTGGGCGTCATCAATAAAGTCCTTCCTGTGA
This sequence comes from Fusarium sterilihyphosum, assembly GCA_013186845.1. Classification (NCBI taxonomy): domain Eukaryota; kingdom Fungi; phylum Ascomycota; class Sordariomycetes; order Hypocreales; family Nectriaceae; genus Fusarium; species Fusarium sterilihyphosum. Next base: position 91,387 of record JAAOAU010000448.1, on the reverse strand, counting down.
CATTTGACATTTGGACACAGTATTTCCATCAGTCCACCAACAACGCGTCTTGAGGTGGTGTTTTGACTATCAACTTTTACAATGCCTCGATTCGCTAGTAAGCTTTTTCACCCCCGGAAACGCCGTACTCCAGAAGATAAAGACGCCGCCTCCGAAATCTCCGAGTCTAGATCCGAGCTGATTGACGAAACCGCGGACCCAAAAACCGGCCAGGCACAGGTTTCTGCGCCTACAATTTCAGATTCGCAAGGTGTCATAAATCAAAAGAAATCATTAAACTTCTGGCAAGAAGCATATGAAGAGATTCTGAGGGATGAGGACGAACAAATAAAGAAAATACTAGCCGCATACGATGTCCTCCTAGAGCGCGCTACGAGGACAGACGGTGGAATAGCTAGCAGCAATGCCACACTCCTGACGGACGCGCAGACCCAAGGCGCCGATGTCGGCTCTCGCAAGGATAGGTCGTCAGCCGAAGACGACATCGGAGATTCCTCGAGTTCTGAGCTATCCGACTCGGACATCCGCGCGATACCATCAGCGCGGCGCTTGGTGGGGGATGATGAGAAAATGAGAGTCGTTGTAAAAATGAAACTTGAAGAGATGCAGCAGAAAGAATGGGTCCTGAAGTGGCATGGCCATGTTTTCAAGGTGCGAGAGGAAGTTACCCGAATCGTGGGTATCGTGCAGAAGATTTCTGGGTTCGCAAGCCAGACTGCTGCTCTGAACCCTTACTCAGGTCTAGCATGGGCAGGTGTATGTGTTCTCTTACCGGTGAGTTCAATTCCATGCCATGTATGTTGGCAAAATGGCTAATGCTAAGTAACTATAGATGATCACTAACGACACGGATGAACGACAAATTGCCATTGATGGGGTGAGCAAGGCAACGGAACTAGTTGCTCGATACAAAATTGTCGAGGAAGACTACCTTGCTGGCAAGCATGGGAAGCATGAAGACTTTGAGAAAGTCCTTGTAGCCATGTATAGAAAGATTACGTTGTTCTATATCAAGGCTGCCTGCTACTTTGCTAGGTCAACGCTGAAGCGCATTTTGAGGGGTGTTGCTGTCTTGGACGACTGGAAGTCAATTCTTGCAAGCCTTACGAAAGCAGATGAGGAGTGCCAAGCATTCGTTATTTCACTTGGACTCTCTGCCTCACTCAAGAAGGGAGATCAGATCTTGGAAAAGCTGAGCAGAATCGAGACCAGCAATCAAATCGACAGAATCAATGCATGGCTTCTCTCTGACGTTGACGTCGATAAGCAACATCTAGACAAACAAGACAAGCTGGGCTCTGAGTTTAGAAACAGTGGCAGATGGCTTTTGGACTCATCCGAATTCAAGGAATGGGAAGACAGCACATCGGCACATTTATGGATCAGTGGACCCGTTGGTACAGGCAAAACATCTCTCGTGTCCATTGTCGTGAATTCTCTGCGGTCACTTGGCATAGAGAACGTCGCCTTTTTCTATTACTCTGTCGACACCAGCAAAACACTGCAGACTCCGAATACCACCTCCCGGCTTGAACAAATATTTCGCGGTCTTGTGGGACAGCTAGCAATGGCACCGGATAAAGCAAGAGTCGCCGAAGAAGTTGAGATTGCCTTTGAGAAGGCGTTGAAACACGGCACTTTGCAGCCTGCACCCTTGGGTTGGGAAGGGGCAAAGAGCCTACTTATCAAGATTATTGCCAGTCGCCGCAATAGCACAATCATAATCGATGGTATTGACGAGTTCCCCGTGTTCAAAAAGCTGTTGAACGAGCTGAAGGCCATACATGACGCAGTCAAGCCAGGACAGTTGCGGCTGCTGCTTGCCAGTCAGACAGTGGTACCGGTTAGTGAATACTTTCCATCCGCAATCTTGATGGTCGCTGGTGGAGAGAAAAGCAAACCAGATATGAACGCTTTCATTCGGAGAAGAGTGGAACTCTTCAGGCGTGAACATCCCAAGGCTTTGACTCAAGAGGTGGCGGATGATATGGTGAAGACCCTTTCTGAGAACGCTGAGGGAATGTACGTACATTTGTGGTGTGTCGTCTACTTGAAGCCATTTATTAATGATCGGGCAGGTTTAAATGGGCTGATCTTTGCCTCAAGCGAGTCTTGTATGACGACGATAGACTCCACATTCAGGAAAACTGGGAGTCTGTGAAGCGACAACACTTTCGTGGCCTGCTCGTTGGGCTCGTGGCTAGTTACGACCAGCTGTACCAGAAAGGTCTCCCCGAAAGCTATTCAAGACATCGCAAATCTCAACTCGAAAAGGATGCCAAGCGAATACTGCTCTGGGTACTCGGAGCTAAATCCCAGTTGGGATGGGCCGAATATTCAGCCCTTTACCTCGAGGGCGATGCATCAAATGGACCAGTCTCCAAGATTTGCCAAAACTTTCTTCACACTTCTGAGAATGGAATGATCGCTGCCTCACATTCGTCTGTCTGGGACTACGTGAGTCTCAAAATGACGGGGGAAGTGGAAGACTTTATCGTATGTGCAGATGGCGACGAGGAACAAGAACAAAGATCGGCAAGTATGCTAAAGAAAGCGAAAAGGGCGACGGCTTTACTAGCACAGAAACAAATTGCCGAGGACTGTCTCTCGAAGCTTGTGGATTCTGATGACTCGGCATTATCAGCCGATGGGCAAACGCAGAGCCCACTGTTATCGTATGCATGTCGTAACTGGTATAAACATGTTGATGCCATCACAGAAGATGGTGTAGTCCCAACCGAGCTACAAAATCAGGTTGCAGCAATGTTTGACTCTCGAGTCATCAAGCGTTGGGTTTCAGCCTACGACTCCCACGTTTCCGACTCCACAGCCACACCAGATCCGTTATACTATGCCACACACTTGGGCTATACCAGTATTGTCAAGCTTCTCCTAGGGTCTGGAGTACGCCCTGAGACTGGAGGTCATCTTGGGAAAACGCTGCAGCTGGCCGCCTTTCAAGGCAAGACCGCCATTGTTCGCAAACTACTCGGGGAAGGGTTCGACATTAACCAGACAGATGAAGTTCTGGGAACGCCGCTTCAGGCGGCGATTGCCGGCGGCCAGCGTGAACTTGTTGAAGTTCTAATGGATGAATACAGCGCTGATGTCGATGCGTCTGGTGAAACCTTCGGTAATGCTCTTCAGATGGCCCTAGCACTGCAAGACCAGGCCCTCGTGGCTTCTCTCCATGCTCATGGCGCTGGGCACAAGGAAGCAACTCGTCGGGACAGGATCTGGGACAATGCTTGGCGCTCGGCTCAGACATCCGGGTTTGATGTTGATAAAACCATCAATGTACTGCGAAAGACTTCCTCCATGACTCTTGAGCTACCCGATAGGATTGATTGGCGACTGAAAGTTCTGGCTATTGTAATTCATTATCGCCGCGAAATTGTGCGCCATCAAAATCTTGCAGGTTACTTGGAACATGTTTGGCGATCAAAAGGGTTACCTAGAATCAAGGCCGACAAAATGCGAACCTGGCACAAGGTCGTCGAAAGATTCTGTGATACTGAAGTGGCAACTCTCGGCTTCATTCCGACAACACTTACAGGGCTCCTTTATTACCAGTTTCTCGTGAGCATCGCCGACTACAGGAGCGACATCACGGTCATAGAGCATGCAGATACCATTTACGGGATACTCTCCCAACACGAAACGTTTATCCGCAGCTTTCCAGAACACGTCCCAATCCTCGAACTAGAGGAAACCCTCACGAACCTTTTCGGGCATATCATTTCCTGGATGTTATATCTTGTTAGGCCATATAAGAGCCGGTTGAGTAGATTTGCGCTTGCGTTTCGAAGTGACGCAATGGAATTAAACTCAGATACAATGAGTGAAATTCAACATCTCCATAGGGACGCAATGGTAGCGGAAGATAATGCAAGGTCAATGGAGACACTCAACCTAATTATTCCAGAATACAACGACCGCACGACTTCCGAACTGAAGGAAATGAGGAGGGAGATTACAGATCTGAAGGCAGATATCGGTGAACTAACTCAAAAAATGGATTTGCTTCTAAGTCTTCTTAAGCCTTTGCAATCTTAGTACTAGATTTTAGGTATACCTCTAATACATGGCTATTATTGATACTGAAGGAGTAAAAAGTAAGGATTCGTAAACAATAAATATGCATAGGTTTAATTCTTCCTTTATGTTGATCAAGAACCTATGCAGCCCTTTCCACGCTATGCCTCAATCTCATGAAATTCATTCGCTCAAACAGCGCTGTCATACTTATCCTGACGGGCCGTCGGGGTCTTTGCGGCATAGACGGAAACCATCTCATCATGGACAGTCTTCTCACTGACGATGGCAGCTCCCACTTCTGTGTGATCTACACCACCAAACAGTGCATCCATATGCTCCAGCGGCACTCCTTTAGTCTCTGGGATGCAGAACCAAACAAATGCAAAGAGTAGGATGTTGATAGCACCAAACATGTACATAGCATAGCTGTCAAAGAGGTTACTACATTAAGATTTCAGGGAGACTCGGGTAACTTACAATCCCTTGGCAGAAAGAAATATGGGAAAGATTTGTTCTACACAATTTGTTAGTTATAGGCTTAGTGCCAGTGAAACATGGTATACTTGCGGAGAATAATGCTTGCGATATTCTGGCACTGAGTAGTCATAGCGACGGCCTGCGCACGAATGTTCATAGAGAAGATCTCTGAAGTCCAGATCCACACTGTCGCACCCCAGGAAGGCTTGAAGAAGAATGCAAACAGGAACATCAGGAACACAGTCGCGATGCCTACACTGGAAGACTTGGATCCATCCTCTAGAGTCGGTGTCTCGGTGACGACGGCTGCGGCTGCGAACATGCAGACTGCCAGGCCTGCAACACCAACGAGGAGGAGAGGTCTTCGGCCCACAAGGTCCGTCATCCAGGTGGCATTGAGAGTGAAGAGAATGTTAAAAGTTCCAGCTAAGGCGTTGATAAGTTGGATCTGGCTGTTTGAAGTAAAGACCTTTTTGTAAATGATGGTTGAGTATGTTGCAAGGGAGTTGTTTCCGGTAAGTTGTTGGCCAATATTCATCGTAGCCGCGAGGACTAGCGAGGTTAGGTAATGGACATGAACGGGTTGAGAAGAACTTACGAATGCGCCTTCTAACAGACTTATCTGTCCACAGCAACTTGTATCGGGTCCAAGTGCTGTTTGTTTCTTTCTTCTCAAAGGCAATGGCTTGTCGTATTTCTTTCATTTCTTGGGCAATGAGGTCTGGATCGTCCCGTATTTGCAAGAGAGTGTTGTATGCCTCTTCAAATCTGTCATTCTGGACATACCTGCATCTTGATAAGCATCGCATTCAAAAGAGCCTACAGGCTCATTGGGGTTTGGCAAAGACATACCATCTTGGAGTCTCAGGACAGAAGAAAAGCCCCGAAATGATGATGACAGGAAAGAAAATTTGAAGGAACATAACAATCTTCCAGTCCCAGTCTCCGAGCCTCTCGGCATGTTTGGAGCACGCATAATTGATCCAATACGCGACAAAAGATCCTATAGCAAAGTTGAGCTGCCAGAAACTCATGATAGTGCCCCGGAGTTTGGCTGGGGCTATCTCGTTGATGAAGACCGGTCCAGCCGGCAGCATCAGTCCCTGGCCGAAACCGGTGATGGCACGACCGGCGATGTAACCGCCGATAACGGGAGGTGTAAACGTCGAAATGAACGTTGAGATGATGACAAGTACCGTGCCCGCCCACATACTCCATTTGCGACCGAATCGGTCGGAGACCAGAGCAGACAGGAAAACGCCTGGAGAGTATAAGCATCAAGCCGATGACGTGGAGTGACGGGGATTACCTGTGATGATGCTGCTTACGGCCATGGCGGTATTGACCGACCCGATAGTGGAGGGAGACTGGCCATCAAACAGTTTAGATAAACGACACATAGATGGTGTTGGTAAGAGAGGAGCTCATACGGGGTTGTTAAAGTAGTTCATGAAATGAACTGATCCCTGCACCGCGTTGAAGGTAGAGGAATCATAGCCGTTGACAGCCATGCAAGTGCAAGGAATGAGGCATGAGAACCAGAGGTTCGCCTTCTTCGAGTTGAAGAGCATGATGGGCGAGTGGCGTCTGCTTGTTGTGAAGTAGAGTGAGTTGAGAAGAGCAAGGTCGTCGGTTGATTGAGGTTTGGCATTTTATCTATAGATATTCCGGGGACGGGGGATCCACAATCAGGGCCAGGTCTAGACACCATCGGTACGTAGAGTCCGAGTTGGACAAGAAGGGTTTAGCAGCGGCCGCCCTATACCGTTGTACTGACCATGCATCTCAGACCCTGCATCTGCACCGACAAGGTTAAACAGGCCCTCTAGCTGCTATTTCAGACCTAGTTTCTATGCAGATGAATTGTTAGTCAGCTGCTTAAGTAACTTGGCATGTCACAACTGTCTTTCCCCTCTTTTTTTCCCGTGATCTCCTCTCATCGCAGCTCACGGAGGTCCAATCGAAGGCAGCACTATGAAACTCCCTACAGCGTGCACCAGGTGCAGAAGGCGGCGCAAAAAGTGCTTCCGGACGAAACCTGAAGGCCCCTGTGATGCCTGTGCCAAGAAGCAGTATCATCAGTGCTCGCTCGTCCAGCCACCAGGTGCTTCTCCTCAGCCACAGCGTGTCTCGGTCGAGGATCTGAACCCGCAGACTTCTCTTTCGCATGACCTCATTGAAGAACTTGTGGAGAATTATATTTACTATATACTTGACAGGCCTCATACACTCTTCCATCTACCTACGCTGCGGGCTGCAGTGAGGGAAGATACGCTGGGAGATGCGCTGCTGTCAGCGATACTGGCATTTGGCTGTCGCTTCCATGATAAGCCTGAGATAGCATCCCTTGGACCTGCTTTCATGGAAAAGTCTAAAACTTTACTGAAGCTGGATATGGAGAACATTTGTCTTGAGAACATTCAGACTTGCGTGCTGCTCGCAAACTTATCGTCTTCTTCAAAGAACCCAGAATCTGAGGCTCTATTTGTTACCCTTGGCATCCGTATGGCCGAGATTCTTGGTTTGGATCGCCCGGATCCGGAGGACTCTGAGGTTCTACGTGAAACAAAATGCAGGGTATGGTGGACGTTGTTCATGGCTGACCGTTGGAGCTCAGTCGGTCGCAACCTCCGTCGTGCGATGCCCGACTTTAATCAGGAGACTCCCCTACCAATGGATGAAGACTATTTTCACCACCTGGATGCTGACCAAGGCAGTGGTGAGCCATCGCCTGCGCGCCCCCGTACCCTGGGGCTCTGGGCGTACAACATCATGCTTGCAAAACAGCTAGGGCCTATTCGAGACTTGAATAAGCAGTGGAATCAGGAGGGCATCTCTGAAGATTACGTGATGCAACGCGTCGCAGATCTAGCAGAAGGCCTACAGCTCTGGGAAGCGGGTCTTCCCGAGGAGAAGAAGGCGACAGAGGAGAACCTTCATGCACACAGTGCTAAGAGTCTTGGGGGACCGTTCCTTGCCATACATACAGGCTACCACCAACATTTTGTGCTGCTGCTGTTCAGGTTTCTGGACCTCAATCGGGTGCAGACACCCAAGACGGTCGAGTACGCCGAGCTCTGCAAGTATCACGCAAGGTCGATTAGTCAACTCGTCAAACTGTCGCGCCAAGTTCCGAACTGCGCGATGGTTTTCGGAGGAGTGGGATACATGACTGTTGCCTCTTCAGCGGTACTCCTGCACACGCTCATTTTCGGGCAGCAGGATGACACGGCTGATATCCGAGCCAAGCTGGAGTCCAACTATGAGACCATCTATGCGCTTCAAAAGTACTGGCCCTCGATCCAGAACTCGGTTAGTACGAAGACTTGTGTTGGTGGTTAAATTCTGACGATTTCAGGTAAAACGTCTCGAGTTGTTCCAAAAGACTTGCACGAGGCCCGCTGCAATGCAAACCTACAAGTTCGACAAGTGGATGGTGAGATTTTTGGTGGAACATCATCTGCCGCTGGATGAGCCTGAAGGGGACCTATCGCCTGGTGCGGTATAACATGGCATTTGGATTTGAAAGTAAATATTTGCATCGATAACGGCGTACACGGTGCTGGGTTGTCGGAATCTTTTGTTCTTATATTCGTCGTGTCGTTTCAGAATATCGGTCGTGCTGGGAGTTCACGGCGAGGTGAGACGCGAGACGCGAGACGGCGGGACGTCTGACCATGATATAAAGCGATAAAGGGGTCATATTTATCTTTTCGGGCCGTATCACAAAGTCCCACTGATAGTAAACAATAGGAACTACTGAATTCTTTGATCCATACGCTAACCTACGTATCGTGAATTGCCCACCCTAGAGCACCTAGTTTCTCATGTTGACGTCCCCTAACTCCCAGCTAATTCCGGGGGTTGCATCTTGACTAGTCCGTAAGGGTTGCCCTGTGTGCGGGGTCAGCGTCGGGATTTGGCTGTATAACCCGACGATTGACAAGTGTCCGGAATCGCACCAAGACCGCCGTAGCAAACTCACCGTCGGGATTTAGCTCGTTAGACCGACAGTTAGAAAGCGTCGGGATACGGCCCAAGACCGTCACAAAGCGGGGCGGCTGAAAAACAAAGATCGTCTGGTTTTGAGTCGTGACATGGATCTATTGGTGGGTTTTGATGATGGGCGCAGGGGGCATCATGCCACGGCCAAAGAGTTTAGCACGTGATGCACACTACTTTTCTTCCTTCAGGCGAGGTCCCTGCGAAGAGAAGGTTTCAATAACGCAGCCAAGTGGCGTGAATATCAGCTTGAGGAACTGGAAGAGCTTGTTGCGCCCGTTGCGAAGTGTCAACTTGGCTAGTCCGACATTTGCGGGTGGAGGCAAGGAATGTCACGAATGCGGGGCCCCAGTTGCAATTCTCTACCCTACTACGGAGTAGCCTAGGTATGTGCCTACCACACAATCTCTTCACGTGTGAATAATTAAACAGAACTGCTATACAAGGTGTCTTGACAACTCAGCAAGGAACCCCCTTGTCATCCCAAGCATCCAGACCTTTTCAGAAGCCCTCAAAAAACGTAAGCAATCAGATAACGAAAAAACCGCGTACGGATAATCCCGTTGCATACCGCACTAACTCATGCAGTCGAAATCCCAACCCCTGCTCCGACAATGTCGTATAGCGACTCACTAACCGAAATCGTCTGGCTCGAAAAAGTTCCCACTCTGGCAGCCCTAAAGAACAGAAGCCGTCATCCCTGCAACTTGGCAGCTTGTATAGTCAAAGCCACAGTTATGATGAGATTAACTGGGGGATTTACTCCGTATTGTGTAACCTCTTGTCTTAAAATAACCATCTTCTGTCGTTTTTGCGCTCTGGGACTTGCTACTACGCCCCCAACTAGCGGTTAATTAGCTTGCAGCCTGAAACTCAGGGTAAAATAGGAAGCTATCTTACATAAATGTTAAATAGCACTCTTCCCTTCTTGTTCATACCAAGACCCTTTGTCTCTCTTTATGGCATTTACTCCAACATCTATACCTCAAACTATAACTTTAGAAGAGCTTTTTATTAATTACACTCACGGGACCTCACCTCTGGAGTCATACACAACATATACATGCCACCATGAGTCCCTCATGCAGGTCTATCAAACCTCGTTTCGCATCACTTTCACCGAGCCCAGAAATTACAGAAGGGCCGAGAAAGGCTGATAGAGCCTGTGAAAAATGTACACGTACCAAGAAGAAATGCGATAAATCGTTGCCCGGTTGTTCGCGCTGTAAGCGGTATGTAGAAATTTGTCCGACTTTAAGGACCATCTGAGTTAATCTGACTGGCTAGGCTTAGGAATAAATGCTGCTATGACTATGTCTATACCCCCTCAGTCACAACTGTCCTAAGACCGGAGAATATCACAAAATCTCCACCTCACATACCGGGGACGCTCAAGCCATTCCTCGATATTTCAAGCTCTATGATATTGAGCCTACTTTCTTCACGAAACGCCATTCCGAGCCACTCTGTTCAGCATTACTTGGAGACTATTAATCCCTACCTTACTATAGTCCACCCGGAACTCTTCGCTTTACGCACCAACATTACTAGATCTGATTCGTTTTCCGATCAAGAGCTCCAGGACCCTGCGACTACACTTCTGGTTGTATGCATGCAACTATTTTCCCAAAACGATGATTCAGCTATCAAGGGTGAAGAAAATACGAACAGGGCGGTCTATCGGTCTGCTAAGCAAATATTGAGTGTCCTGCGAGCCATCGATAGCCCAAGTATCGAGCTTATCCAATGTTCTATTCTGCTCGCATTCTACGAGTATACACACGAGGATCTTGGCCGCGCCTATGTCAGCATTGGAGATGCTAATACCATGGCCTTGATTCTGCACGTGGGCCCAGGGAAATACCTTGAGGACGAGCGGGAAGCCTTAATTCCCTACGAGGAGGAAGAAAGGCGCTGCGTCTACTGGAGTCTGTTTGTACTCGATCGGCTTGTTCAAACCGACTATTCTCTTCTTCATATGCCGCACCAGATACCACCTGCAGTTGTGGCTCCTCCCGCGCCCGATAGCCTTCTACCGACAAGCCATTTACTATGGTATGATGAGGGCCAGTCGCCTTACTACATCACTCAACGATACCCTGCAGATACAGATTTCTCTGTGCCTGTCGGGCCTTTTCAAAGGAATTGTCAATATGCCATGCTCTATGCAGGAAACTCTTTCCCTCAGTCGGATTCAGGCCCAACAGCCTTTGAGCTGGGAAGTCATACTGTCACCTCGGCCTCGGTGTTGCCTATTAGTATTTTAGACCTATAGGCACTATCTGATTTCACAAAGTTCATTTTGATTGTATTATTGTTCGGCGCTCGGAGTTATTATTCCTCCAGGGAAACTCTCTTAAAGTACACTGGCTTAATGCCGTTTTGCAAAGCCCAAGCAACTCCGTTTATCATTCCCGACTCTCCATGACGATGAAAGCAGAGAACAAATTGATCCCATTTGAACCAATCGATGAATTCCCGAATGATAAACTCCTCGCGTGAAGAGGGCAGAAGTCCCAGCTTGTCTCCAGCAAAGTGAGTCAGTCGATGGTGTTGTGACGGCACATTATTCACAACCATGATCAGACTTTTACCTGTGCTATGTCTGATATCAAGCGCCATCTTCAGCCCCGTGTTGACGTATTTGCCCACATAGTCCTCAAGATTGACATTGAAATGTTTCTCTTCCCTTCTCTCCTTATTTCGGAAGTACTCAAAGTCTGCTGCTAGACGTGCATATCTCTCATACTCTACCTTCGCCCTCTGCTTCGATACCTCGGCAAAGTCGATTGGCGGCTGAAGGTCGAACATTGACTGTGCAATGGCTTGCGCAGACCAGTCCGGTCCGTCTCCCAAGCCATGAGAATTACCCAACGCCACTATCGCCGACTTCGTCTCTGGAAACAAGTAGAAAGCTGTCAGGTATCCCGACATACCGCCATTATGGTACAAGGCAAGTCTTGGTCTTGACGTTTGACCAATTATGTGTTCTCTTTGCGGACCGTTGAGAGAAAGCATTCCTAGCTCTGTCGATGGGATCATGGCGCGAGCGAGCCCGAGGCCGTATGTATTCTCGCCGATAGAAGATGTCGTAATGTAACTCTTGTGTGATACGATTGTCAGTACCTCTTTGAGGACTGAAGATCCATCGTGAATACCGTCGAGGAGGGCTTTGGCCCACTTCATCATGTCTGATACATTGGACCAGACACTTCCAGCTGGTCCCATGAGAGTATTATCAGCAGCTGTGTCAACTGGCTTTTGCCTGTGTAGCGAGTAGTCGTCCAGGACAATATGAGGCTCTGCGACATTCTTATCCGGCAACTTTGTTCGGTTTGTGACAGTCCGGTGCATGCCAAGAGGCTCCAAGATCCTCTCCTTCAGAAACTCGTACCACCGCCGACCTGACTGCTTCTCAATGACTAAGCCAGCCACGCCGTACATGTAGTTGTTATACTGAAAGCCGCTTCGAAGGTCGTGAACCGGAGGAAGATGGCTTACAACCCCAAGCAAATTTTCCTTATCAAGGATGTAGTCACACTCTACCCCTAGCCATGTAAGGTCCATATGCGCTAGCCCAGTATTATGAGAGAGCGCATCCTGAACAGTCGCTCTTTCGCCAATCACAGGATCAACAACACTCCGGAACGGGATATAACTCTGCAACGGCTTTGTCCACTCCAACTTCCCTTCATCAACGAGGATGCCGCAACAGGCAGCGGTGAAAGCTTTCGTGAGTGAACATAGTAGATAGTTCGTCTCAGAATCAACGGGTGCTAGTGACTCCGCGTCACGGAACCCGCGACTTCGAGAGAAGACCACTTCTCCATGATGAAGAACGCCGATACTGACGGAAGCCGATCGAGTGTTGTCCTGAATTTGATCGAGGGTGGGACATAAAGTCTCGAGTCTAAGGAGGAGTTAGTAAACCATATACGGCTTTGGCTGATGAGCTGCTATGGGTACCCTACCGAGATCGCACCGCGTCTGAGTCCATGCCCGCGGCCATGGTGTCCTATGGTGATCTGCTGTTGAACTCGCAAGGCAGTGGTTTCTACAAGATACGTAAGCAAAGTAGATTTGCAATGTAATTACTATTCTGAAATGCTTGGGTGCTCTCGGTCAGAGTCGGCCAAACTTGCGATATACTCTGGGACTCAGCGCCACGGAACTGAGTCGACGTTGATAGCTCAACTCTATCTCATCTCTCGTTCTACTAAATCACTATAAGATTTGGTATGCCTTGCGCAAGTTCTTATTCCTTCATCTGTTGCAACCAGGTCTCACTTCCGTCTTCTACTTCAGAATCTGACCAAACACTTCGCGGTCGTAGCTAACGAATCAATAGGTCTTGCTAAGAAATAGCTATTTACATTTTAGGCCCCTCCGCCTGCAGGTCAAACGCCATCCCCACCGCTGCGAACGTCCCCATATGCATCGCCTGTATGACATTCTTCATCGGAGTCGCGCAATCCCCTGCAGCATAAACCCCCTTGACGCTGGTAGCTCCATACGGGGGTGTCACTTTGATATCTCCACTAGGCGCCAACTCCACTCCCAATTGCTCTGCAAACGGGCCGTTAAGCTTCGTAGGCGGCTTGTGCGCAAGGAACGCCTCCTGAACCGAGCTCCCGTCAGCAAACGTGATAGTAACTCCGCTGCCTTCGGGACCGAGGGCGAGAGAAGCGATCTCCCGGTTGTCTATCGTGATGGCAGTATCCGTTTCGCCGAGGAGGTCTGCGATTGCGGTCTGCATTGTAGGATTATTTGAGGTGTAAATGACAGCCTTGGAGGTCATTTGCTTGGCACTGCGCGCGAAGGCAATGGCTCCTGCGGGAGTGGTGTTCTCGCCAAGTGCAAGGACTCCAGCGGAAGGTTTTCCGGCTTCTTCATAACCGTGGCAGAAGAGGCAGTGGTAGCTGGAGGAGTCAGTATTATTCACCATGGTAGATTGAGGGGAAAACGCACATGGCTCGACCCCAGCACTCAGCATATCCCTTGATATCAAGCGGCAAATCAGTGACGCCAGTAGCAAGCAAGACTCTCCTGCCAGTGAACGTTGTCCCATCAGCAGCCGTGGCCGCAAAGTCGCCCGCACTCGTCTTCTCGACCTTTGCAATTTCGCGATCCTCGAAAGAGATGGTGTTGTACCGCTCTAAGATCTCCTTGCGCGTCGCGGCCCTAAAGGTAGCGGAGTCTTTGTGATCCCATGTGGGTATGGTATGCATATGCACTGAACGCGCGTTGCGGAAGAGAGAGCTGTTGAAGACAATAGCAGTATGAAACTGGCGGGCAAGGGCGAGGGCTGCAGATAGGCCGGCGGGACCTGCGCCGATGATGAGGACGTCAACGAGAGGCATGTTTGCTGTGGTGGTTGTTAAATTCCTCGCTTTGGAAGTGAAGTACTTGGGTATGAGGCTGGTGGTGAGTCTGTGGAGGAAAGGCATGCGGAAGAGAAACAGAGGAGAGGTCCTGGTGGTATATATTCTATTCTGGAACTAATGCTATGATAATGAGCCGACCCATGTATATTATGTCAGGTAAATAAAAGGATCTTCGTTGATCTGCTTTCAATCCCTCCCTGGAGGGTTTTTAGAATGCCGGGTCGGCAATCTTTGTCACACTAAGATCCATGTTATCCCGACCGCGAATATAGTATAACTAGAAAGCTAAAAAAGAGATACTAATTGGTGATTAAGAGTATATTAGCGTGAGGCTAAGAATACACCTGTAGAGCAGTACCCATACTCTGGTAAGACATATAACCTCCCTTTGCTCCCCTGCGAGACTACTAATTCTCCGGAGGCTTTAATTCCCCCGGCAGTACATTCAACGACAAACTCACCTTGTCCTCTTCCGAAGGCTTCTTTTTTCCTTGCATAGATATTTAATGGTTTGAATAGCAGGTAACGTGGTGGCTGTAGTATTGCTCCTCGCTTTATGTCATCTCATTTCTTCCGACTGTTATAGACTCGCGTCTACGTGACGGTAACAGTGGCTTAAGCACAATTGGGAATATATAACATCGCCCTCAAAGGTCGAAAAAAAATGACTCAAGATATTTTGAATCTGTATGCCTTTGAAAACAGGCCACAGATATCTTCGTAAAAGGCCTCGAGGTTGAGGCTCGCAATCGTTCTGGAGATGCCCCGAGGGGACAGCTGTCTCTTCAAGAAGTCATTGTGATTAGGCTGCCGCCGTCAGCAACGATCAATTCCTTGTCTGAGGAAACAAATGTAAAAATAAAAATGAACGCTAATAATGATGATAAGAAGGGTCCGTTGAAGCGGATCACGGAACGCGGTCAGTAACAACGTGGCGAAAAGTGTTATGGCATCGTAAAAACAGGGGTTGAACCACTTTAGCTGTCACCGGCCTAATATCCCACCGTCAGATGGGGCTAGCCGGTAACGGAACATGGTGGGACCGGCAGATACCGAGAGCTTCCCAAAAACCCTCCGAGGATGCTTTCGCAAAAGGATTAGCGGGTAAACAGTCCCTCATTAGCTTACGGACCAGTGACGCGCTCACTCTCGCACGCGGACTGATGAGCCTCAGTCAATCTTTACTCCCGCCCTTGGCACTCAATTGCTCGCTCTCCTTGCCGTACAGCCCGAATATCTCATCCTTTCTTTATCCGATTCCCCCCACTCCTACCGGGTTCTTGTGTAACCTTGTATACCTAACCATGGGTACCTCCACGGTCCATCCTTCACAACGGCGGCTGTCCTGCGATGTCTGCCGGCGGCACAAGACAAGATGTCTACGCATCAAGCAAAACGACCCAAAGTGTGCACGATGTACTATGCTCGACGAGGAATGCAGTATTAGCGGGCCGAAGAAGGTCGGGAGACCCAGGAAGTCAGACTTGCCGGCTGGCCAGCACGCAGGCAGAAAGTCGACTGAGGAGACCCGAGCGAAGCCAGTTCGATTGAAGAAGAAACAGACGACCGCAATGAAGCAGCAGAGCGACCCAGTCACCTCGAGCGAGTCACCAGACTCGGATACCTTCCTGGAGATGAACGACCAATACGAAATTGAGAGCATGATGTTCCCAACAACAATACCAACAACCACAGCTTCTACAGCGGCGCCGCCGGTTATTGAAACCACAACAAACGTTATCTTTGCCCTCGAGTCATCGTGGTCTACTCTTAGAACAGCTGAACTGCAGACTCCATCATTCCCTGAGCGACTGCCGTTAAAGATCTCAAGTTGCTTCAAGCACAGCTCCGCTTTTGCCGACTACGACTGGAACATAGACGAAAACGATGTGTCAAAGACAAAGTCGAGTCGGCTCGACCTTACTGTCATATGCTCTAACCCCGCAGGCCTGGTGATTCCAGAGCTAGGCTCCCCCGTGGCCAGTATCGAGCTTTCAGACGCTCTGTCCAAGCTGTCGAAGCTCAACAACGACTTACACACCCGCATGGCCGCCATTGAATCGCATCGGTCCGTCATAACCCTAAGCAGCATCCTCTTCCGCGAGGGCCCGCTATTCATCAACAATCTCACGCTTGGAGAGTTCACGTTGGGGTCAACTCAGGATCTCTTCCAGGTGCTATCGCGGCTTCTCAACAACCGAAAATGCCATCCACCACTTGAGAGTGTGCACATGCTCGATATTGTGAACCTGCCGGGCCTGGACGGCCAGTCTTCGTCGCCACATCCTTACGGAGGTGGACACAATGGACCATCCGCCTCTCTACAGCCGTTACCAGCTCCTCTTATTTTGACCATCGCAGCTGTCTTCACTCAGATCATATCCCTCTATGAGGTTTTCCTCAAGCATATGATGCTCTGGCTCAAGACCATCGCCACAGAGCCCCTCGGCTCCATCTCGAGACTCCGGATCGGCGAGGCGAGTCCAGAATATCTCTGCGCGCAGGGAATTCGCTTTTCCAACGCCTCCCTCAACTTTCTGGAAAGAATCGAGCAGATCCTCGGCCTAACTGGGCTGCCCGAGTGGGGAGGGCCGGGCCTGCTGTCCATGCAGCAGATCAATCTACTCTGGAGCGTGCTGGATGGCGGCGAGGGCATTGCTCCGGGCCATGGCTTCATGCGGCCGGCGTATGTGAAGAGGTCACTCTGGAAGGCATTATCAGTCATGAGTCGAGTCGTGCCTCCGTAAATGGCTCCGACAAGTGAGATGACGAAAAACGATTGTCATGCATATTATGTATAGTAGATAAATTAATAACAATACCAAGACAAGAATGTAATAAAGAAATGATAATACTTCTCGAGTGCGTCTTCTCAACTTCCTCATCCTTGGACAATTCTGCATTTCTTTCCGTTCGTTAAACTGCTGATTCCCAATCTTGGTTATGGTTTACTATACAAAGACTCACTTTGTAGTCATGAGGATCTTGCCTTACGTTGACCAGTCTTGTGATTGGTCGCGTAACAAATCCTCTCGGGACCATTCAGGCTTCTCTGTATCCTCAGAAATTGATGCTTTCATAGCTTTGTTGTCGTTAAGTAGTTTTTAGAATGTGGGTACACGTCCCGAACATTCCTGATCCTGATTCTACCTGCCTGCTCTGTTGGTGTTGGTTCGTTTCTACCTTCGGCACTTACAACGCACGGGAATGGGACCACCTGTATACCCTATAAGGCTCAGTGGAGCACCCCTGTCAGGTATACCCAACCAACGTCCATCGGGCTCTAGCAAGGTCTCTGAGTCTGCAGCTTCGTTGCACCGAGCCCGATAAGCCGACTTCGGCATTTACTTGAGTTTGTCTGATCTTCCATCTCGGCAGCGTGGGCTTGAGTTTTACTTTGTGTCAAGATGCCGAGAGCCGATTCCGGAGATCCGGACACCACTGGTCCAGCGGTGAACTATCGAAAGTGGCTCATGCTATCTTGATCCCTTTATGGCATATGGTGGACTGAAATACCTGAAAAGTTGCACAGACACTAACAATTCTGAGTCGTAAGGGTATTAATTACCAAAAAGGATCAGCCTGCATCGAGAATATTACGTGGCCTGCAGTCTGACGAGCGCCACTTTCACATCTCCTCTCCAGAGCAATTGCTGTCTCACTCACAGTCAGTCAATTGGCGCATAAATATCTCTATTCAGCGCCTTGGTTACCAAAGTCCCAGGGCTGATCTTGTCATACCAATAAATTGCCTTGGCATTCTCACATCAGATTTTAAAGGGGCTCTAGCGAGGCCCCAACTGTACAACCAACCTCGTAATGCTAGCCCTGTAATTGGAGCACCTCTCAATTGCGGCTTACCATTGTTGAAACCATCTAACCTTTTTAGGGGTAGCGAGCAGAAACGTTGAATTAATTGTCTCAGTTCGTTATCTCCGTGTTGACTCTCTTTAAAAATGCCCTGGGCCCGCTTTGACTGTGACAGCTGGGTCTGTTCATTTTCTGTGACATTTTGCAGTGAGAAATTGCAGACATGTCGTTGCTTGACGCTTTAGACTCGTCGTCCACGAGGGTCTTGTTAGGATGTCTTTTATTAGCAGGCATTGCCTACACCCTCTACCGCTCAATGCTACCCCGTCCCTTAGCAGACATCCCCTATAACGTCTCCGCGACCAATCGTATCCTGGGCGATCTCCCCGACGTCAAGGCATTCGGGAGCTTGACCGACTGGTTAGCGACGCAGGCTATTCAACACCAATCACCGTTATTCCAAGCTTTTATCCGCCCGTTTGGGAAGCCGTGGGTTGTTGTCGCTGATCATTATGAGGCCGCTGAGATTTGCACGCATCGGGTGAAGGAGTTTGATAGAGGGACATCGAGTACGGCTGTTTTTAATTGTGTCGTGCCGGGGGCTCATATCACGCTTACGAGTTAGGATCCGCAGTTTAGGAAGAACAAGGAGCTTGTGAGGAATTTGATGACGCCGTCGTTTTTGTCAGAGGTGAGATGAGACTATCGGGCTCATGGTCAAAAGACTGACTTGAGTAAAGGTATCTGCGCCTGAGATCTACGACAAGTTTTCGAGGCTGGTTGAGCTCTGGGGAATGAAGACTGAGCACGCCAATGGTCAATTCTTCTCGGCCTCAAAAGATGTACACAACGCTGCCCTTGATATCATCGTATGCGCAGCTTTTGGCCTCGATACTCAACATACCCAACTCGTGAAAGAAATCCAAGAGCTTGCGCCAGACAACAACGCCCCATCAACCAAGATCGAAGGCGAAATTGCTTTCAAGGAGCTCCCTCTCAATGAAGAGCTCAACGCCTTGGCGACTGTCGCCGAGAGCGTCGCCAAGATTATCAAGACGCCTTCTCCGCCGCTATTCCACTGGATGTATCGAACCTTTTCGGCCACCCTGAAGAACGCCTTTGATCTTGCGAAGCGACTGCAAGAGCGAGAAATCGCAAATGGTATTAAGAGAAGAGCAAATGGAGAGGCTATGAAATGTGCGCTTGATGAGATCTCGGTTCGAGAAGAGGCGCTGGCAAAGAAAGAGGGGAGAGAACCTGATTACTACTCTCAAGTGATCACCAGCGAGGTAAGTACCTGCGTCGCTCTATCTGACGCATTATGCTGATCGTCTTGTAGATGATGACCTACCTCATCGGCGGCCATGAAACAACTTCATCAGCTGTGCGATGGGGCTTGAGCTATCTCAGCGCCGAGCAAAGAGCCCAATCTGAACTACGCAACGCGCTCCAACGAGCATATCCCCAAGCTAAATCTGAGCGACGTGCTCCTTCACTCACTGAAGTCATCCAAACTCGTGTCCCTTACCTCGACGCAGTCGTCGAGGAGATTCTTCGCTTGTCATATCCTTTTGGCATGACTCTCCGAGAAGTCCAAGTCGATACACAGATCCTTGGTGCACGTGTACCAAAAGGCACAACAGTAGTTTTCTTATCCAACGGTCCAAGCATATTGTCACCTCCAATCGACTTCGACGAGTCACGAAGTAGTGAGTGGGTCAAGTCTCGCAAGCCAAAGCCTTTGGAGAAGGACTATGACTACTCGAGTTTCAAGCCTGAGAGATGGTTCAAGTCGGCTGCTGGTCCAGATGGGAAAGAGGACGTGAGCTTTGATTCTCAGGCGTTTCCCATTCAAGCTTTTGGGCTGGGTCCGAGAGGTTGCTTTGGAAGGAGGATGTCGTACCTTGAGATGAAGATCTTCTTCACTCTTGTCATCTGGACTTTTGAGTTGTTGCCGTTGCCAGCTGATCTTGCCAGGCCTAAGCCAGTGTCTTCATTGACTAGGAACCCTGACAGAGTGTTTATCAAGACACGAAAGGTCGTACTGTGAAAGAAGAGATAGATATGATAGAAATAGATTTCGAGTAGAAGAACTATTATGCTATGCCGATGGAGCGCTTTATGCTTCCTTGAGCTTTCTATGAAAGCTTGCCAAATTGTATGAATGCCAAGAAAACTAATGAAAAACAACGTGATCATCCGAACGCCGTCATCTGCATGTCCCTGTCTCACTCACACTCCCAATCTTGCTATCAACCTTCACAGGACTTGGTTCACTCAACAAGCCCCCTGTATCATGTAGCACCAAGTCATCCGGCTCCACCAAGGTCGTTCCGTCACTCCGCGACATCTTAATAGTCGCCAGAGATCTTTGAACAAAGATTCCCTCTGTGCTGCTGCTTGATCCTTTGGGTAAAATGTTCCATGACCTTACTCGTGCCGCGATAGCGCGGAAGATTGGTTGCATGTGAGGCATACAGGCTACCAAGATACCTACGCCACTTTCAATGTTGGACCATACCACGAATCCTTGAGCATCCGCTATTGCCTTCCATCAACTAAGGAATCTCAGGTCGGGGACTTGGAATAAACTTACACGATGCGTTCAATGTTCTTGTGAAGTCTAGTAAGTAGGGGATGCGAATACAGCTGGCTGCAATGAGGCTAGACGAATGTTAAGATGGATTCTAAAGAAGAGAATGGGAGGTTTACAAGATACCAACGCCAAAGATCACCATAACGCCAGCCTTCTTCTTCGGCTGAAGACCCAAAGAATACAACTGCGTCAACGGTAGCGCAAACATCCAAATATCAAGAGCAATATTGACACCAGCGTGAAAGAAGATGATTGCGGGGGTATTTAGTGTGATACCACGATGTGGATACTCTTTCCATCCATCCCAAAGCAACTGAATAGGCTGTCGCTGCAGTGCGCCGCAAATGATGACGATGATTGTCGTGACAATGTTAAATGCGATGGTGCACTTGATGATCAATCTGAAGGTCGGGTCGGGGAACGTTCGGAGAAAGAAATAGAGTATTGAGAGCTTGATGAGGCAGAGACTTAGGACGTAGGCGTATTGAGTAACGAGAAGATACTATACTTGTTAGCCAACGTTGATGGGTAGGTGCATGGGCTTACTATGTGAAACGTGGTGATGGTGCTGTCGTCAAGTGTCCAGATATTCCGCCCCAGGCCCGCAAATGTCACTGTACGAAATCAGCATTGGGCGGTTTAGATATCTACATAATGCAGAACTCACTCAGGCCCATGATGATGCATTGAACTCCTGTGAATACCTAGCAGGGTCAGTACATCAGCATGACGCACGACGCATAAAGGATGTCCTTACCGACGCCGCAATGATGAGATAATCGTCAGCACCCCATTGTGAAAAGTGATACGATTTCGTGACAGTTCGAAGGACGATTGAGAACACTGCTATCCCAAGGATCGTGTAATTAATGCCTCTGATGTTGTGATCGTTGTCAAGCTCTGGTCTGCCGCAATTGGTCTGCTCAAGCTTGAGGAAATCTGTCCGGCAAGCGTGAATGTGAGTAACTTGATCCATAAAGCCAATCTAGAGGGGTTCCTACCAAAAAGGTCTCGTACCGGGCATGATGAGTGGATACAGCTGGCTACCGTATTGCCGAGTTTGTGATCATGGCATATCCGTTCTTTGTTCACAGTCGAGAACGTCGGCTTATCAACGAACCGCGAGAAACATTTGATCTAGTTACAACTGATTAGTACATCCATAGCGCGAGCTAGATGGGCAGTACGCACGGCACATTGTGACGCGTCCTCTAATCTCTGAGCAGTGGTCGGTGAACTAGCGCCGACTTGGGAGAAGATACACGGTAAAATGAGAAGAAACAAGCGTAATATCGCGAATAGCTTCATGGTGGTCTACCGCGCAGGCGAAACATCGAGCACCCCAAGAACTTTAAAACCGCGGGATGACGGGGTAGACTTGTCTCATTAAGAATTCAGGGGCACGGACTTAGGTAGTGGTTTCGAAGGTGGTTTTGCTTTGTCGACGCTAATCCAGCCATGCCATGTCCATTGGTCTGGGTTAAACGAGATCTTCGTACTCTAAACCAATGGGCTGTATTGGTCCGCCAATAAGGATGGCCATCACACCAAAAGGAGCTAAGGGGGGATCTTCACTGCTTATGCATTCCAGGGTTACAGATTAGGCTTATTTTTGCTACGCTTTTGACGGGGAGATTGGCGGGAGGTCTTGGCAGGGCCTGATTTGGCGTTGGGCTTGTCTGTTGGTGGTGAGTATGAGTCTTGGCTGCGGCAATGTTGCCGGCAGGGCAAGCCATATCAGTACAGTGACCACTTGCGATAGGTATGATCTGATTGATACCTGAAGCATTTGGACGTATCTGCAACGAATTCTCGGCTCGAATGAAGGCGAATTTACAGCTGTGCCATGCAAGGAAGAACAGCACATTGAAGACGTAATGCAAATGCGAATATTAGAGCCGGAGCAAAGTCCGGGGACGTCAATTGACGCAGACGCCTCGTTGGGCTGACGGACATGCCCGATATCAACTGGAGGCTGTAGGGTTGAGATATTCGGATGCCGGCTGAACTCTATTGTTTATGGAATGAAGGCTTTGAGCATCATTTATGTCCGTTGATCCACATCATTTCCGGGCCCAGTCGAGATCTGGGATCTATCTAGATCCGGCATGGCGCATGGTCTAGACGCGTTCAATTTGTTAAGGGCTGTAGATAGCAAATACGGGCTTCATGATATGATATTTGGGAATTGCAGTACAAACTCCGATGATTGTTAGTAGGTGATCAGAAATGATGGGAAGTACCTTAAAGGCGCACTCGGCCTGCTTCAAGTTCAATAAATATTTAGAGTCAACTGGATGGATTATCAGCAACAATCTCGCCCTTCACGAGGTTTCTTTGAACGAATCATGCGCTAGTGAAGGACAAGCAATAAACTGTAGTCGCATCAGTATTTAAACGATACTCAATGACCTATGATCAACAGTAGAATGGTCCTACTTTATTTCGTAAACTGGAGCCAATGCTGTAAACGCCGTTGTCAAGAATCCCAGGTCTAGGGTGAGCAACATGGATCAGGCTGATTATATAAGCGGGAAATTCACATCGTCAGCGGGAAATGCCTAGTGGAGACATTTGTCGATCCAATCAGATCCAGCAAATGCTGCCAAGTCTTGACGAACTGGAGCTGCTAACATCAAATTTGACCAAGCAACCGATAATTATGGAAACGATTCCGAATATGTGGAGTTTCATATCTATATAAGTCTCGTCTTTCCGGACCTCGGTATTCCATTGAGTCCGAAATTTGGTCAGTATTTATTAGAAGCGTCTCCCTTTTCCACCAGCGTAAGATCTGTTGGGACTGGGCAAAAAGCACCAACCATGTCTCGGATATCGCCCCTTCTCCGCCAACGGCTAATCCTTGCCGCCAAAGTAGCTGCTGGAGTCTCAATCACCGGCGCAGGGAGTTTTCACCTCGTCACAAGGAAATGTTACTTTGAGCCATTTGGACCGGAGAATGGTAGATCATTGTATGAGCATCCATTGCTGAAACAGATCAATCCTTGGAATAAACCGGGTTCGGCAGACTCGTGCGTGAGAGAGGTGCCGTTCCACAAGCTGGATAAGGTCCTTTTGGAAGATGCAAAGAATGGAGGAACAAAGCTGGTTGAGAAATTCATTGCGGGAATGTGGGGAGGATTCGGTAAGGGTCCACGAAAACAGGCGTTTCACCTGTAATGCTGATGATGACCAGGATACGGTATCCAGAGAAGAATTATGACATTCTTCAAGAACGAGGCGAATAAGAACGACCTATGGGAAAAGAAGGATCTCCTTGCATCTACCTATGAACCAGGTATGCTATCTCTGATTTTACTGTTCTCTCCTCTGACACGCAACAGGCACATATTTCACCAACCATTTCGTCGTTCTATCGAAAACACCAACATGTATCACGATGAGAGGCTGCTTTAATCCTCACCAGTCACCTCCGTCACCCATGGACGTCGACAATATCGTCGAGATTCGCGCAGAGCTTGACGAAGCAAAGCAGGTGGCCGTCCTCAAACTCCAGGTCATCACGTTTGATGGAAGGAAAGAAGCGAGTGACAAGGAGGACCCTTTTGGTGGAGTTGGAGGATGGCTTCACAGACGGTACTCTACGTTACTTGTGGAATCAGGAGCTAAGAACTGCTTGAAGTGAGCTTTTGTGAAACGTATGCTATCAAGGACACTTGTGCGGCGATGCCCTCTAAATTTCTGTCTGAAACTTTAGTAACTAGCGATGATGGTCCCTTGGACGACACAGGAATGCTGTACCAACTGTAGAAAGGCTGCGGTGCCATTCAAAGACAACTCTGTACACTATATACATTGAACCACCGCTCTAAAAAAGCGAATACCGTCAAACCCAGCCCAACTGAAAACCACCATTTGTTTCCAAGCCTATTAACACTCATCGATAGCACCGACCGGCACTGCAGTATCTCGCTGTGTTCTTGCAGCATTCCTTCTTGCAACACTTTTTCGTGCGACAGCAAAAGTTGCCGATGGAGCACTTTCGGGGGAACTTGGCAGGGCAGACTTTGGCAGCGAGTTGAAGAGCCTCGCCGTGGGAGAGGCTGTAGCCGTCTTCACCGGAGGTAGCGAGGTCTGGGAGACCCTCGGCAGTGCTGATAGCGGGGCTAGCGGTGGCGAGTGGGACGAGAAACAGGAGAGCAGTGGTGAACTTCATGGTAAGAGATTGAACTAAGTTCTTTTAGCGAGAGATAGAGCCGGTGTTTTCTTGCCGATTAGGTACAGAAATGTTAAGGCGAGGCAGCTTGTCGAGGACGAGAAGTTGTAAGTATCAGCGGAACTCGGGATCCTTTATACTTATCCGACAGACCTAAAACTGGATTCGGGTAAGATTGCGCCGTTACTAGTGGCAGGTGACCATCGCAAGCCATCCATCGACTTATCCACCGCGGTCTCAGTAGTCGTGCCCCTCGCACTCCTAGCTCAAAGCAGCATGCCGAATTGCGCGACGTTACATCAAGGGCCATAAGGCTCGTTTCACACGCAAACCTGGAGGATCGCTATTCACTCTTCGATCAAAGCTGAAAGTTAGCTTCGTCTGTGCCGTCTGACTACAGTTTTTAGCTTGCCTAGTTGGCAATTTGCAGGGGTTCAAGTGGTACGATGGGAAGTAACTAATAACTCAAGCTTTTCTATTTAGATCCTTCGGTGATGTTGGGCATGGAAAAGGCGCCTCGAATGGTCCATGAGGTTTCATTGGTTGGATGAAGGTATGGGATGAGGTGATAGGCGGGAAGCTTAAAGTGAAGCTTCTCCGTGGATCACAGATCCAATCTCAATCTCAATGAAACGAGCGGTATTTAGTCGGGGGAAAGTGACTCTGGATGACCTAGTCTACGACGAAGGCAGTAAATATGATATATCCATTAGCTACACGATGAGCTCATTGGCTTGTTTAGGCTTTGGGCTCAACCCCTCAATGTTCTTTGTTCTCAGGCGGACTATTACTCAGCGAACCAACCTCCTCACTGTCGCGATGCCACAGAAATCTTTTTGTTCTTCTCCAAAATTGACAGGGCGAAAGCTATTCATATAACAACTCCGATGGCCTCTCTCAATTGGACCATTATCTTTGAGGCTCAAGGCAAGCGATTTGTCACAACAGAAGCCATTACTGTATGTTCGTCCATTAAATGCCGCCCGAACTTTACGTCTGACCTATTGACCTAGTTCAAGCCCCAAGCTGACACTCACTTGAAGCCTCTACTTGTGACCGTTCTTGCGAACCATGACGGTGTACCGATCAGCAAAGCGTGGCTGAAGGTCAACTTAACCAAGCTGGATGGCTGTGATGTTTATGATCGTAGCCTGTTCCTTTCAGGTGTCATCATCACTACCCCGCATCGTGGCCAGGCTGTGCCTCGTGATTCTTGGGAATACCTGAAGGAACTGGGAATGAAATGGCTTGATATTGTCGTTGAAGGCGGCAAAATGCATCTTCCTTCAGGTCCTTACTTCTACACTGAGAAGAAGCTCCACCCCGTCTATCGTTTATATGATGATGAGAAAGGAGCGTTCTTCTCAGGGTTGGAGCCCAAGCTAGATCTGTGAGTGATTGTTTTTTGAAGCCTCTACCGACTACTGATATGGACAAGGTCGCCATTGACACTGTTTGATCAACTCGGCGTTACAAGTACCTCCAATAGCTGCCTCGCAATCGCCGTCCCGTCTCGAGCACCAGCGCTCGTTACCGACACCCCGCCAAATTTGCGCGTTGCAGTAAAGGACTGTTTCTTCGTCCGTGGTATGGAAACATCACTCTGCAATAGAGCTTACTACGAATTAAGTCAGCCTGCAGCTTTCACGGCTGACGCGATCCAAGTACTGATCAACGACGGTGCACACATACTGGGTTTGACGAAGCTTAGCTCAATGATAGCCCGCGAAGAGCCCATGGATGCTGTTGACTATCCAGCAGCCTTCAATCCTAGAGGCGATGGGTATCAGTCTCCTGCTGGAAGTAGTAGTGGTAGCGCTGCTGCTGTTGCGGCTTATGACTGGCTCGATTGTGCGATCGGTACTGATACGAGCGGAAGTGGGCGTCGGCCAGCATTAGCGAATGGTGTTTGGCAATTTAGGCCTTCTCATGATTCCATCTCATTGAGAGGGCTAGTCAAGACCTATGAAATGTTTGATACGCCTTGTGTATTCACGAGAAGTCTCAATGTCATACGACGCGTAGCCAAAACCTGGATTGCGGCTCCATTGCCTGTCACCAAGAGGCCATATCGTCTCATCTATCCACTCGATTATCTTCCAACGGAGAATTCAGAACAAAAGAAGATTATCGACTCCTTTATACGAGATGTTGAGATTCATCTTCCCGCTACTATCAACCAACTCTCTATCAGAAGCTCTTGGCAGCAGTCACACCCAGCGGGAGCTCCTGGTGATGTGGAAGAATATCTCAAAGATGTCATCCGGGGAACCTTTTATCATCAATTTTACCACTCAACTTCAAGCTTCAGACAACTGTACGCTGAGAGACACGATGGCCAACAACCTTATGTGATCCCCTTCGTTAGACGAAGATGGACTCAAGGTGCCTCTGTTTCCGACACCGAGCATGAAGAAGCCACGCGACGACTACTCGTTTACAAACAGTGGCTTCATGATCTATTATTTGGAAATGAGAACTTTGAGACGTTGGTTATTCTTCCAGTCGCTGAAGTTAAACCTGTCTATCGCGATGAGAAGACAGAATCACCTGAGAATCAGTCTGCATATGATCAATTATTTTTGCCACCAATTCTTAGGGGCCCCGATGTCGTTGTACCAATTGGAGAGATACCGTATCTTTCAAAGATCAGCAACAAAACTGAGTATCTGCCAGTGGTAGCCAATCTCGTCGCCGCACCTGGTCGGGACCATGAGCTTTTGGAGACGGTTGAAACAATTCTTGAGAGGTCTAAACGCTCCAAGGTGGTTACTACAGGGTCTAGGATATTTGCTCCAGGATATGATAGCAACGGCTCAAGATAATGAATCTGCCATCCAATAGGGTTCCGAAAAGACTCGGCAGGCTGCAGAGCACGTTCACAAGCGACCCGTCCTTCTAAAGATTCAGCCATTCAGGCCAATTACGCTGCCTAGGGGCTAGTTGAGACATTGCCTGGCTTGATCTGTTATGGCAGATGGAATGCGGGCCAAAGAACTGCATCCTTACAAAGTGCTGGCATCCCAAAACCAGAAAAGGGCCCGGCTGATCGAATGGCACGCTCTCTCTCCTAGTTGCCTCGGATTCGGGGGCGATGAATTTTGGCAATTAGTCGTTTCTTATTTGCTATGTAGGACACCATGTCTATGTTATGATATATACTTATTACACTTGCGAGGTTTAGAATAAGCCCATCCGACGAGATGTAGCAGGCGGTTCAAAGAGAGTGGAGTAAATACTATGTGGCAACTGGTCCTAGTAGCACGGGTATGTGCACAGCCTCTTAATATGGACCTTTACAAAAGAACTTATGTGATGTCCTAGTCTGAAAGTGTCTCAAATCGGTCAGGGAATGATATCCTACTCCCTTGGGTGTACTTCATGGACATGCTACACCAAAGTACCAGTTCCGGCCTTCGAGTAGGTTACATATTCTTTTAAACCCGAGGAACCAATGTCGATCCTACGAATAGGAATAAATGAGATCTTCCACTACCTCCTAGTGTTTGAATCATAAAGTACTGATGAACGTCATCTATCTGCAGCAGGTTTTCCTTCGTCGTCCTGCTTGCAATGTAAGGGCGGCCGCAGAGACTTAGTGGGGCGATAATGCCTGTGTATAGCTCCCCCACAAACAAGGGGATGAGCGCCAAGTCTTGTAAGCTTACGGTATGAATCCTACGAACTGCACGATATGGAGAATATACGGTGAAGATGCCTGGCGAGGGTCCGGACCCCAATCCACTGGAAGGACTCAAGGAGTAAGGCCATATAGCAGTAACCTCAGGAATGGGTGCTAGAAATGCGAGTATCCTATTGAATCTTGGTTTACTTTCATGCTTATACCTTGTTGATTTGCCTAACCATTTCCACGTCTCGGCGAGATTCATCCATATATCTCTGTAAGAATAATACATTAGATTTGGCCCCTTACAGGCAGAGGATATACTGATTCCTAGTACGGAGTAAGTTGCTTGTTAGTTCCTCCATAGAGTGGATCGCGGCGGTTAGATAAGATAACCTTAACGACGGGTGAATAACCTTAAAAGGTCCCGGACGGCAAAAGTGGATCTATGGTCTCCCTATTCGACATGTTACGATATGCTTAACTGAAGTCCTCATGTATGTCGATCGTCTAGCATGAAAGAGGAAGGTGCAGGCATAGACGTCTGCAAATTTTACGATGCGGCGTATACGAGGCTTAGAAACCCTTGGCCCGAATTACTTCGGCTGAAGTTGTCTTTAGAAAGTAGGAGAAAGCAGGCTTATATGCATCAGGGCGGGGGGGCTGTAAATGTTATAAAAGAAGACAAATTCTCTGCTATCTTCAAAATACAAAAAACACCTTCGGAGCAACACAATCAGCCCTCAAATCCTATCCTTTTATTTCAAAGTCTTCTTCAAGGCAAAATTACTCAAGATGAAATCCACGCTTTTGACTCTTCTTAGCAGCGCTGCAGCAGCGGTTTCTGCCGTGGTAGATAACCTCCCTGACAAAAGACGATAGGAATGAACTAACCTTCAATTAGGCCCTTCCTGATGGCGTCCAGGCAGTTGATAATCCTCTCGAAGGGTATACGGTTGTTCCAATGGAATGGACTGGTTCTCTTGAAGAAGGAGCCGATCCTATCACTCTGACTGGCACTGCCGAGGTAAGTAAAGATCCTAGTATTGTCCTTTCAGAAGAGGTGAATACTAATGCCGACTTAGGAGGTTGTTGCCCAGATTCAGAAGCTGAACCCAGACTACGTATTTCCAGACGGCAACACCACCGAACCTGAGATTGACAAGCGCAGCCAAGTAACATTTACACTATCCTTCTCATCATAACAATTAATAACAGATAAACTAGGGTCATATTATTTGCAAAGTTGGTGGATTCGGCGCTATGGATGTACGAGCCGCCCATCGGGAGAGGGATTATCTTCGCTCTCTCGGCAACAACGTGTGCCATGTGGGCGCAGGGCCTCGCACGTGCACTAAAATCGCCTGCGCTACTGGCGATGCTATCATCCTTTGCAACGACAACGGTCACGCTATTTCACCCAGGTGCTCCTACCTGGCTGACTACATCGACCATATCATCAGAGCTTGCTCGTGGACTGTCAACAGCCCCCCTTGCACCGTCAGGCCTTGTGGCCCTTCGTGGTCTGTTGATATGGTCCGAGGACAGCAGTTCGATTCTGACAACTACAATGTCATTGTTGCTAAAGACACTTGCTAGTTTGTTCATCGTCTATATAGTGCCTATCTATATGATGATGAAAGTGGTATCGGGACTGGTGAGATGATGAGAAAGTGGATAGCTAGAATGAGATAGAATGAGTGCTTGGGTTGAAAGACTGTTATACTGCTCTGTTAAAGTCTTAGTTTTGAATTAACAAACCGATCTTTCTTAGCTATCACTACCCGACGCTTGGGTCAATGTGGGTAGAGAGGCAAGAGTTCTTAAGTCTCAGGTCAATGCCATTCGGGTGAAAAGGTTGGGGACAGTAAAGAAAGCAAATAAAAGCATGTAGGGCAATACTCCGTCGAGGAAAGATGACTGTCAGGCGCAGGGCGTAAGCAACGTAGAAGTCGACATAACCTTGATCCTCGTAGGACTATTTCTCATCATTTGATAGGCCAGGATCTCAATGGGGCTATGATATGCGAGTTTCTGATCAGATTGTAACGACATTCGTAATGTGGAATGATAGCGGTCAAGAATCGATCAATAGAATTCTCCGTCACTGAGGCAGTTGCATCGGCAACTAATGGTCCCGAGACATTCCATTTCAGCTATGACGAAGGTCCGGGGAGCCTGTAAGCTGCAGCAGCAGCCACATTTCAGATGGATAATCTTACAGCCAATGGCTTGGAAGCTGATTGAGGCGTCAAAAAAAGCATATTATTCTGTTTTTAATTAGAAGACTCACCTTCACCGAAACTATGCGCATATTGCGTTCCAAAAGCTGAAGTTGATTGGTTTTCTTCGGTATATCGGCTTGGTATTTCTCGCTAAGACGTCACAAGCTTTGAGTATCAATCAACAACAGCTTGGAAGCCGTTGCACTAGTAGCCACACGGAATTATATTGAGTAAGCCAATAATAGCATCACGTTGCGTAACAGAAGCTATGAGGCCAGCGGGAATAAGACGCCGTGCCCACCATGTGTAGATGCCGCGATCATATCAAAAGACGCAACGCAGTACTCTCGACCAACTAGTATACAGTACCTTATCTATGGGCTGCGTTGTCTCAAGCCTTAGAAGTTCTGGTGATGGCTTACTGGGATGATCTGTCCAATCCTTTCTTGATTAAGAAGCGGGAAGTCGATAGTGGAGAGCTGAAAGGCGGAATATGCAGCCATCTCTGCACCCACCCCTAAACGATCGAGATCATGCAGATCATCGGCTCTCTCGGTCCACGTGCATATACAGAGGCCATATGAAGAGTTAGTTAGAGATGTCTATGTATATGAGCTCAGTTTGAGGCCCTCTTCGTGTGTCCAATAGGGTGTTCGTGTTACCTGGTTTACGCCCTCGCGCTTGTCCGCGCGCAAGAATCTTAGTAACGCTGCGGATATAAAGTCGGGATATGCTGCCCAGAAATCGATAACAGACAAACACACAGCCATCTCTTCCTCCAAATCTTCTCATAACACCACAATATTCTATTACCCTTGCAACTATTCCTTCAAAATGGTCAAGATTGACGACGCTTTTCTCAACAAGGCTGTCAAGAAGGGTCTTGACACAATCCGGAACGGCGAGCACCTGGACCTTGAAGACCCGAATGAAATTGGCAAATTCATTTTCGGGATTCTAGCTTCAGGTCTTGAGCTCATTCCGGGTTATGGTGACGCCCTAGCCGCGGTTCTCAATCTCTTCTCTTCCCTCATCTTCCAGCCCAAATCGGCCGCAGACATTTGGGAGAAGCTGTTCAAACGCATCGAACAGATGATTGATTCCAAGATCGAGGAGTATCACTTGGAGACTCTCAAAGACAAGTTGGCAGGTCTTGACGCCGCCATCAATGACTTCTCTGCCCTTGTGAAGAAGCATGACGAGGGCAAAGACGTGACAACTTTGCTTCTCGGTTACTTTACGTCGCTGCATCAGACTATGATCGTTTCAATGAGCGAGTTTACGTCTCCCAAGTACGGTGTGGCATCGCTGCCCTGGTTTGCACTCGCAGCGACAATGCACCTCAAACTATTGGGCGACGGCATCCAGCATGGTCGGAAATGGGGCTTCTCTGCTGACGAAGTCGAGTTTCTCCAGGAGACTTTTGATAAGCTCACCACGGAAAACGCGAACATCTCACATGCAGAAATCGCCTCGCGTCACAAACTATTTCTCGAGAATCTCATGCTAGACGACACCAGGATGAGTGACGTGCCTACAGAGACAATCGAGAAATGGAAATCTGTGCACGCATACCTTGCTACGATGAACGAGCATGCCATTCCTACCATCGATAACTCGAGCTATGTTACATACGCCAAGACGACCTACGAGTCAGGACGTTACAATGTTAAACCCGAATGGGAGGGCTTATCAGGCTATGACACTGGAGCTAAGGAAGGCGCTATTTTCAGGGTTAAGATGCAGTACGACGCGGATATGACTATTCACGTCCTCAACTACGCCGACTTCTGGCCTTACCTGGCAGGAAAGGAGCTCACAGAGGAAGCTCTGACAAATCTAGACCGCGAAATCTTTGCGTCTCGCGGCCGCTATGACATCCGGGTAAACGGTAATCCATGGGTAGACAAGCCCTTCCCCCCTGTCAAACGGGGAGAAAATGAACAGATCACAGCTGTTTACGTAGGCGGGATTACCAATGTTGAG
The DNA here is from genome assembly GCA_013186845.1 of Fusarium sterilihyphosum. Lineage (NCBI taxonomy): Eukaryota > Fungi > Ascomycota > Sordariomycetes > Hypocreales > Nectriaceae > Fusarium > Fusarium sterilihyphosum. The sequence goes on along the minus strand of JAAOAU010000448.1, from coordinate 59,067 downwards.
CTCCTGCAGATAAAGTATGGCGACACCTGGGGAACGGCCTATGGATCTGACGCCATTGACAAAGCAAGTACCACAAATTTGGATATCAAGGAGGGAGAGTATCTCTATCGGCTTGATGTGTGGTTCGGCCAGAAGCTGGGTTGCGCGAAGTTTTGGCTGAATAATGGAAACATGCTAAGAGAGGTGGGAAGGAGTGGAAGCACCAAGGGGGAGTTACGGTTCGCGGATCACCAGGTCACTAGTGTTTACGGGATCAACTACGAGAGCCATCCACCATCAGGTTTGGAGGGTATTATTGTTGGATTCAGGCCACTCTTTTTGAAGTCGGATTAAGGGGGAAATGGAAGCTCTCCGAGCTCATTATCGATATCTGGACATGCTTTGAAGATTCTGACTGTGAAACGAAGCTACAAAGAAGTTGACTACGGCGTTATTGCAACTGGCAGGGTACATGAAACGAATGAAAAGGAACATCAGGATAAATATAGATCTTGTATACCGATTAACGAAGTAGCTGCGTGAGAATAGAGCCGCCGACAATATAAAGCTGCTCGGAAGGTTAAAAAACAAACTTCTGGTTGAGTAAAATACAGGGGTCCTGCCTGGAACCTGGAGATACCCTGTCTAGCCAGTGCGGCTGAGGGGTCTAGATCAACGCCTCACGAAACTATTGATTTGAGTAACGAATGATAATGCTCAACTACCTTCTGCACGGGCTTTTTGTCGCCCCTCAATTTATCTATAAGAATCACGCACATTCCCTTGTTGGCAATCTTCTCTCCAGACTTGCAATTTTATTTGCTTGCATCATTCTGCGCTTCTCAGCAGCGTAAACATCCTGCTTCAAGATCATCAGCATGGTCAAATTAGCGCTTCTTAGCTGGCTAGCGGTAGCTGCCCCTGTATTCTCCGCACCCACTGATGCTGTTAGCGGCCTCGACGCACGAGCCTGCACTACCCCAGCAAACAGCCTCAAAAACCCGAGCTTCGAGTCGAGCGCTTTCAGTGAGTTTGCCTCAAAACGACACGAGCTACAATCTCCAGCATGACTAACACGCTCAGCACCATGGGTCTTCAAACCCACATACATCAAACTCGGCAGCGCAACAGTCGTGAAATCTGGCTATAAAAGCGACCACGCAATCCAAGCCGCGGGAACGTCCGGCTACAACGAACCAACCAGCTACAACAAACTCTCCCAGACCTTCAAGATCTGCAAAGCAGCGCGCTTCCAGCTCTCGTGGTCTATGCTTCTCCCCAAAAATAGTGTTGCGTACACAGCGCCTAGCAAGCCTGGTTTGTTTGTCCAAGCGAAATCCCCCGACGGTCTGTCGCATTCAATGGGCTCTTTCAGCTTTGATACCAAGACATTCAGCAGCAACATCTATACGCCTAGCTTCAAGGGTACGCATAAGGTTGACCAGTGGGCCAATTTTGTTGCGGATCTTCCGACCTCCCAGACTGGTACTTGGACGATTTCTATGGAGTGGTATGTTATGGGACCTGGCGTGAAGGAGACCAAGACTTCGACTCTGAAGTTCAAGATGGATAACTTTGTCGTGAAGCCTAAATAATGGCCCACAAATGAACTAGTCAGTGATGAGACGTGTTTGCAACCTAGCTTCCTTAATCCCGAATGTTTTACATTGTTTATCCCTTTATGTGGCGGTTTGTACTTTCAACTCAAGCTAGACTTCTGAAGAATGCTCGCCGTGATGGGAGTGAGCCTGCTATGGCCGATACTCCGCATTCGAGGGTTGTCTAAAGAATGATGCTTTTGACTTGGTCTTGATTAAGACTGTTTGGTTGTCGAGCCTGACGCGGGGAACAGGAGATGACGTGTAGATGGACTACTTCGGCTTCAGGCAAGCACTCGAAAAGGACTTTTAGGCCCTATTTCCCATGAAGAGAAAACATTGAAAGCGGTAAACCTTAGAGTTGGCCCTTATATATGGGAAAGCGAGCCATGGCAGAAGAGTTAAAGCTCTGGAAGAAGGTGAAATGGAAACGCATGTCTTCTTTATATGGGACATAAAGTACTTCTGATATGCACAACAAGTTAACATCAAGATTTCCCTTGATGTTTGCAAGCAATGTTGACAGGTTTGCCACAATTCCTGAGCGCCTTTCTTGAATTCCAGCTTATACAACGAGTATCTTGACGAAGCGCCACGAAAGGCATTTTTAAGCTCTGATGATCCGCCAGCTATGGAAATTACCGCTTTCGTCTGTTCCTGGCTAACTCTAGCCTATGTGTGACAAAATGACGTATTTGATCTCCATGTAGATCCCTCGCCACACGATACTTTTCAAGCAAAAGATAATTCCTGGGGAACGATATGCAATTCAGATCAGGTATTTAATAGAGGACTGGATACCCTGCCCTTTACGTTCGCGAGACGTACGTTACAAAAGCCATGCGATGAACCACTTTGGAATGAGACCAAGTTCTCTGTGCTCTTTCAACCTTTAAGCCATAAGTCTCGGTTGCAAATATCAGATCCAGCTCATGAGACACCAAACTCCAGTATCAGAATCATCCACCATCTCGAACCAAGCGAAGCCATTGAATTTAAACTACTTCAAATCTTTCAGCATGTTGGATCTCAGCATGTTAGACCGGCTCGTCAAGAGACTCATCGGCGGCGACGAATTCTATGGTCTCCACGACCCTGAAGCCATTATTGCTAAGGGACGGGAACTCGACCGCAAGTGCAGCTACATGTACGGCAACTCCTACGAGAAAGAAGCCCGTAGGAGGGCGGCCACAATAAGCGCAGCGATCGGGAATAATGATGGGGGCGGAGGTGCGGGATGGAGCAGCTATGCACGCTGAAATAAAGGACCTATCAATGAGTCAGAATATCATTGGAGGGACACGCAGTATTTTGCTCTCTTGTATTTAAGGATTAAAAGTATACGCTACACTAAGACAATTTCTGAAACTTCTAATCCTTCTAGCAGCTCTCTTACACGAGATGCGTAGAATCTGGATGTATTTTGCATAGTCTCCATGTCCGGCCCTTGCGGCGTATCATCCCTTTTCAAACGACTCAGAAACTTGGTGTAGTTGCTCATCAGTAAAGCATCATGGCTAATTTCGACATGACCAACTCGCTCGTAGTGGTTACTTCCCAGCCTTTTGATAACATGGATGCCACAGAACGTAAAACTGTCTTCGACATTCACACCAAGCGGCATAACGAATCCTGCAATGGCAGGGGGCCATCGTGCAGGCGCGGACCCATCTGACGGGCCATCGGGCTTATAGTCGTTAATACAAAGCTCTTCGAGGCGAATGTCTTCGAATGGTGTGACTGCGTGGCTAACGTTGCCATTCCATACGCTCATAGGTGTGACCTGGGTTGGCAGTAGGGACTTGGCATCTATGAGGGGGGCCTGCAAGGTGATTGAAGACATTGTGCAGTCTCCCATATGACTTGGACCGTCGGAGGTATAGCGCACATCCTTGATGACCACAGACTGAAGTGGACTCCAATTCCCGTCCCACATAACCTGTGACGAGACTGAAGCCCATGACCACGAAGGATACCTAGCAAGTCTAGGCTTCTTAACCTTTGGCGTAGGCCAGACCACCCAGAGAAGATCCAGCGGGAGGTATTGCTCCCAGATACCAGCTAGATATCTGTCGTCCGGTCTTGTGCGCTGCATTCGTTGAGCAACTCCAGCCAGTGCAATTGTCTTATCCGATTCGTAGGTCAGATTCAGTCTGGAGTACTCCTGGACCGTTCGATGCCATGTGAACTGTGCCTTATCGCGAAGAGTGTCCTTGACGCAACTGAATAGTGTAGGCTTAAAGCTTTTGCCGTCGTTGTAGTCTATATCGTTACATCCGCTTTCGCTGCGTTGTGAGGTTTGGCATACCCAGATGACTTCCTCGTTGCAGAAGTGCAATACACGCGGTGATAATCTCATCTCTTGATAAATCCATGCACGGTTCAGAAGTGGATAGCCATCGTTTTCGTCTAATTGCCCCCAGTGATTCGGAAAGAGTGGCAACTGGTGACGGACATAAATGTCCTTGTAGCCAGGAACCAACTTGGTCACGTATTGATGACTTGTCTCCGAAAAACAACCTTGGGACCCATCATGGGACTTTGTAGCTGCAATAGTCAGGAATGAATGCTGATAAACGTCAGCCATTTGAGCTGCTTGTTCCTTCCAGTCTTCTGGGCTGTCTTGGATGATGCAAAGCGAGTCAATCCAGAGATAGGTAATTCCAAGATTGCGACATATGTCAACAGCATCGCGGAACGTTTTCGATAGTTGCTCTAAAGGCACCTCCGTCTTGAAACTGGCAATTGTTTGTGTCGTCGTCTTCACAATGCTGATCTTTCCCCAGCAATGGCTAAGACATGCGTATCGCAGCCCTTGACCCAGATCCTCTCGGAGAACCAGATTCCCATCGCTGAGGTCAAGCAGCCTCTTTGGGCAAGTGAAGGAGGCATGTTGGCCGTGAATTTGAGATTGACATCCTTCGTGTGTATCTACACAATCCTTTATCCAAGCCTGGATCGTGGTGGTTGTAGTTTGAAATTCTGTAGTGCTGGGAAAATAACCTAGACGTAGCGGGGTGACGCCCAGCTCAGCGCCTTCAAGACCTGTAAGATAATCATTAGTGAATGGTCCATATAGCTCCATTCGCAATGCCAACAGTATGCGGTATTTGGTAGAGGACCCTTTTCCTGGTCCCTCGTTATCGAGAAACTTAGATGTAGAGACTTACCATGCTGGTTAAAAACTTCTAATAGACACTCGCCACCGGGCCAGTTAATCTTAACGTAAACATGGGATAAAACCGCCACTTTTGTGATGTCCCAGACATTGACATGTGCTGCACCTTTGCTAATACACTTTAAAACGAAACTGCAACGAACACAACCGGCTTCCGCTGCGCCCACTAACTTATCGTATGTGCAGCCTTGATCATCATCAGTGGGGGATGCCGAGAGATTACAAACTATGCAGGCCATTTCTCTGTCACCAATAAGAGATCAGAGTACCTTGGGCTAAGAAAGACGCGACTATGGTCACTCGGATGATGCAGCAGGAAGGCGCTGGAATTGGAGGGTTATGCTAGAACAAAACGAGGGTTTCTTGAATTCTAGGACAAATCTAAGTCACCTGACGATTCATAAGCTCGCAACACAGTTGCGGGGTAAACGGTCTCGAGCCTCCTCCTGGTGGTCAGCTTGGAAAGGGTTCCGTCAGCCCACGGAGGTTGGCTCTCATGGGGAAGACTTAGATAATGGCGCGTTATGTTAGGCGCGATTCTTTATCGCGTTCCTGTTTTCGACCTGGAGCCGTGGAGAAAGCTCATAACTGCTAGCTTCATGACGGGATGTAATGTCGTTATGTTTGACTTGGTGACTTCGAATGTTTTGATTGCTCATTTCAGGCTGAGGCGACTCTTTATCTGTGGCTGAAAATACGGGAGAATGATTTGCCGCATATGCAGCCACGTTTCTGCGTCTTGCGCTGGCATGAATGTCGTTGGGCAGCAATACACCCAAGTACCCAAGTAAAGCACATCAGTCAGTAAATAATCTGATACGGTCTCTTTACCTGAATACTGTTATCTCTCGACCTCCTATATCAAGTGCCTAGACCACTGACAGATCCTAAGCCTCCGTCAACAAATCAGTAGCGTGATGGACATGGCAGAGGGCTACTTGTGCGATACATGTATCGCAGCCTTGAGAGGCCGTAACAAGATCAAGGATTCGAAAGATTACTATAAATATGGTAGACGCACTTTTATAAACTACCATCACCAGAAATACCGCAACCTGGCCGTCAGTAAAGATGAGTACTGCTTCATCTGTACCTGGTTATGGAATAAGACGCCAATTCTTCCCGACACCGACAGTTCAATGATCGATGGCTTCCGGATATACAGCAGCTTTTACAGCACTCATCTCGAGTTCCATGTCGTGTGCCCCTGGGCCGCCGACTTTAACCTGAAAGGTAGAACTGAATTTCTCAGGACATGAAGATAGCCTTTCTTACTCATGCCATTAGTGTTTGTGTTTAGTACGACAACACCATCATTACGGTCAATTTTGACCTTGCTTGATGCTAGACCCTGGGCCCATCTTGATGAACACATAGGGTCGAGCCAATCTCTGCAGAAGCTCAAAGCCTGGCTCTCAGTATGTCAAGAAGACCATGAACATTGCCTTTCGTCTGGTTTCAGCCGTGGGATATTTTTTCCTAGCAGAATCATTGATGTCGATGACGCCGATGAGGGGATAGTATATCTCCGCGAGAGAGCCGAGGTGAAGCCCTCCATTTTAGGAGGCGAAAGAAAACCTGGAGATTATCCTGCATACTGGACACTCTCACATCGATGGGGTGACCCTGACTTGATCCAGCAACTTTCACAAACCACAGAGGATCAGTTTCGGTCTGGCATGGCGCTCAGCAGTTTGTCGCCCACATTTCGCGATGCTGCCCTGCTAGTGCGTCGTATGGGCTTCAGATACCTATGGATTGACTCGCTATGCATCTTTCAAGACTCTCTGAGCGAGTGGCAGAAAGAGGCTAAAGCAATGATCGATATCTATCGCCATTCATTCTGCAATATTTCCGCTGTCGCAGCATCTTCAGACCCCTGTAGCACCGGCCTGTTTTGCAAGAGGAGTCTTCCATCGAGGCAATTGTTTCCTTTCATAATAGGTGACCAGCATCTAGAAGATGGGACCAGCATCGATGTTGGGCCATGGTTATTGTACAACGATTCTTCTTGGAATGACGAGATCGAAAATACACCGTTAAACACGCGTGGGTGGGTTGTACAAGAGCGTTTTCTAGCTCCCCGTGTTCTTCATTTCACCAAAGACCAGATGTACTGGGAATGCCTGGAGACCACTGTATGTGAAGCAGATCCAGACTGGAAACTTCAGATTCTTGCCAAAGATGATCGCTTGCGACAGCCCATCCAGACAGTATATAAAGCGGCAGGACGGCAAATTGTGAGAAGAGTCTCGAATCTACAGACAAACCAAGGCTTAGGGGCTATAGGTTTAGAGAAGACATACCATACTCTATGGGGTAGCCTCGTGTCGATCTACGCAAACTGCGCTCTGACAAAAGAGTCGGACAGACTCATCGCCATGTCTGGTATTGCCAAGCGCTTCCAAGAGGCCAGCAAAGATAGATACCTGGCCGGACTCTGGAAGGAGGTTATACACTCCGATCTGACTTGGAAGACAAATGCAAGTGAAGGAGCCGAGGTGGTTCGCAATGAGTCGTATGCTCCAACATGGAGCTGGGCATCCGTTGTTGGAGGACATACGACACTTAGCGCTTTACATCAAAGGTACAGCGGTCTTCCACAGCCGCTTGTGACCCTTGTAGAAGACCGTATCATCACGGAACCCCCAGGAGGTGATCCTACAGGTTTTCTGCGTTCAGCCGAGCTATATATCGAGTGTATGCTGTTTTACTATCGCTGGACGGGTCCCTCTGCCACTCTCGCAGTATACAAAGACGATATCAGAAGTCATTGCTATTTTGAGGAGAAATTTAGCTCGTCAAGTCTACAGCTCGACACCACAGATTTAGTGCTAAAGTTCGAAGAATTGGGGCAAGTGGAAGGAGTTTGTGTACCACTATGCGCGGGTTATTATGGATATGGAGGGGGGAGAAACGTCTTCATGATGCTGGAACTTGTCTCGGGGACTACTTTCAGACGTATCGGGACTTTTGAGCACGGGGGAATAGGCAAATGGATTGGCGAGTGGTCTGGACCTCGCACACGCATTACACTCGTATAACCTGTGCTCATTTCATCTTTCTCTTCAGCACGGCACTGCTCAAAAGTCATTCAAGATTTGAAAGTTCCCGATCGTGAGGTCGCTTTACCAAGACTTAGTTCCACTCAGAGCGGAATTTTCGGCAAAGATCGAGATCATGAAATGTCCACGTTTTTTTATCTACGGTGACCTTACATTAGCTAAGGCCACGGAAAGCTTACAATACTCAACTACAGAGATGCATTCCATGCTCGTGCACTTTCTATACGAGAAATAAGTTCCTCTGGGGGCGGAGGATCGTAGTATAAATGTAGATCTTTGCTGCATGGTGGCCGAGCACTATAAAGCGGCCGCTCATGCATAACCACGAGGCGGCCGAACCATACACTGTAACCTTACCAACTACTAGTATGACGATCATTTGTATTTCCCCGAGCTTTATTATTACAAGCAGGTTGAATCTTAAATTCTGACATCATGTACTGGACGTACTTGTTGCGCTTCTCTTGGAAATTGCTTGCTTTGAGTGTCACGCACCCTCATGACAGAGCCGCAAATTCGTTGATCATCCTGCTAGTGACTCTTACTCAGCCATCCTGTCTTCTATCCAAGACCAGATCGCCGATTGTCTTTGATTCAGTCCATCCATTGTGACTTGGATAAATGTTTGAGGATGATCTGCTCAAGTATAAAAGGCCATCCACCGGGCACTTCAACGGAATACTAGCAACACAACTTCTCTACAACCATTACAGAAGCATACCAAGCTATCAAAGCCTTTACTAAGAAATTCAACTCTGTACGCTTGCACCATTGAGTTAAACTTCCTACTCCCTACTAATTCCCATCAGACCGCCAACATGAAGACAACCGCCATGCTCATGATCGCCGCCTTCGCCAGCAGCGTCTTCTCTCTCGAAGTCAAAGACGCTTCAACTCCTGGTGGTGGCACTCCTGGTTCTCCCGCCTGCAACCGTCAGTGCCTCATCACCCTTTCCCCTGGCGACGGTGCCTCCACGCAGAGGTCCGATGGCTTCCCTGGCTCTTGCAAGGAGTACGCTACTGGTCAGCTCAAGGGCACTAATCGTGCTATTGATGGAGGGCGTCTCAACATCAACGGTGTCGGGGGAAATCTCGTCATCGACTTTGTCAAGAATGGGCGTGATCGCCGTGCTTCCTTCACTAATTGTAAGGAAGCTGTTTTTACGGGTGCGCAGTGTAGCCTTAAGCAGGGAGGGTGTGACAAGCAGGCTGAGTCTGGATAAATCACCTTTTGTGGATCACCTGTGAGATGGGATTCTACTGTTCTTAGAACACATTCGTTAGAACATTTCAGACCTTCCATTCGCTTGCCTGGCTCGTTCTTTGTACACAGCCATTACTTAGGAACAATTACAAACTTATGTGAGGTTCACGAGCTCCTGTGTAGGAGTCCCTCATCATCTCGTTGCAATTGTTAAGATCTCCCGGGAGTTCGTGGAGGTTTAAGAGTTATAAGATCGTTATTATCGTATCCATGACCCACTAGGTGCCCAGCTACCCCGTAGCTATCACACGTTTCCACCTGATTCCAATGCTCTGGACTGACCAGTCGAGAAATTCGTAGAGGAGCGAGGCATCATACATGATAGGTACTTAATACCTTAGCGGTATGGACTTTGAGAAGGACATAAGTTCCGTGATTGTCTCCGCTGACTAGCTGGACTGGGGCCGCAGTTTAGATGCCAGCTCATAATTTCTGGGCGTATCTATCTCCTGGGAAAAGCTAACAGTGAATGACATTGTCAATTGTATTCCCAGCCTTACAAGGCTCATTCCCCTTCACTGAGGATATAAGTGCCCCACCTATGCAGAAGCTACCTCTGCCCGGAAGATCGGCAAATATGTCTGTGCGACGTGTTTCACTGCCAGTAGATTAACTCAAAACGATGCGACCGTCTGTTGGTTGTCCCCTGTCAAGCCTGCATATGCAACTAGACGAATCTGGAAGTGCACTGAGAAAAATGGCAGAATGAATCTGGAACCTACAATCCGACCGTGAGTTGCAAAAGGGAGGGACGACATGACAGACGCTATGAGAATGCTTGTAATATTAGATTCTGCTTTTCTTCAGTTCCTACTCCGTACATGTGTTGAAGATCTAGCGGTGGTGGGAGCAGAGTCAGATCATCAAGTTCTACCCTAGCATGTTAGACTACGGCTCGGGCCTGAACTATTCCTATCTCGATCTTCGTCTGCATATCGTCCAGGGAGGATGGTCCTGGTTTAATTAATGACACCTATCAGCTTGGCCTTGGCTCCGGCTCACAAATCAGTCAAAACAGGTAAGCCTGTTCCCCACGACCAGTACTGGTTTTTCGCGACCTTCACTGGGTCCTTTATCCTGTGAACGGCCCATCATCCATCATTTTTGCACTCCAAAGTGTCTGTCGCCTATGCACACGACTTCGATCCTCACTCTAATACTCTCGATATTTGTCAATTGTGTTTTGTGTGACACCAAATTCCTTCTTCCCCCAGAATGGAACTCCGATTTCGACGGTAAAGATGGCTTTGGAAAGAATATACAATACACGGTGGGAGATACGATCCAGCTCCTTTGGGAGACCGACCTCGACAAAGTTGAACTTTACTTGGTCCAACGAATCGGATCAACGTCCTGGGAAGAAAGAATACTAGACTGTAGAATACCAAGAAATCTTTTGCTCTTATACACCATGCTGACCCGTGAATCTAGCATCTCGTACCGAGTGGAAGGCTGAGTGGGATGTAGTAGGAATACTGGAGGGGGGTGAAGATACTGTGTACAACTTTGTCTTGGGCGATCGTCCCGACGGTCTTGCGACATCACTTTCTGAGACGCAATACTTTAATGTTACTGCTCCAAAACTCGAAACCACGATCACCTCCACGTTGCAGACCTCTACGACGATACAGAGCATGTCTTTTACACGCATTACGACGTCTACTACGAAGCCCCTCCAAACATCTGCGGCTCCAGATCAGAACTCGGATTCAGATGCTGATTCAAGTTCCGACTCTGGGCTGTCCAAGGGCGAAATTGCCGGTGCCGCGGTTGGGGGCACCATCGGCGGCCTTATACTTCTTGGTGTTGTTGGAAGGTTCATCTGGAGAAGATTAGAACGAAGAAAAGAAGAGACGGACCTCTCAATAGTTTCTCAGAGTCATCAACAGCGGTTTCACTCTTCCGAGATAAAGGCTGAGCTACCTGGTGACCCGGCAGTTGAGGGGTATCCTTCGGGGTATGCTAGAAGTCCACCAGGGCTGCATGAAGCTCCTTGATGGGGCGGAATTCAATCGGGAAATGGGGCTGAAGAATAAGGCGGGGAAGCCTACTCGTACTGCGATAGGTTACGAACTCTCAAGACTTAGTTCTTTCGTACGCGATAGTCACCCAAAGGTCTCACGAGAAACTGAGGGGTCAGCGAACTTTAGTCATGTGGTTGGCTGCAGCCAATAAGGTTACGCTTTAGGCTGCGATCACAAGTGACGAATGAGGACACGCGAATGTAAACTTCAACTCAAAAACTGTCATATAGTGACCAAAGAATTTTTGCCGCCAGCCCTATGGCTTTTATTCTTGGATTACTCGGGATTTCTTTCCTTTAGATTCAACAAAGCCCTTCCGATTAGATTGGTCACGTTGGCTCTGATACTCTGTGGCTACACATATCTGTGTTGGTGAAAAAGGAACATATTAACCCTATTGGATAATACCATATCAGTGTGCCGAGTCATGGCTTATTACAGGATGGTATATGAGTAAGGGACGGTGTTTGTTCTTGCAAGTAGCTTTTGCTTTCTGAGGATTCTGGAGTCTAACGTAATGGCGTCACAACACCCCCACGCCGCCAGACGTTTGGCCTGACTACTCGGCTGTTTAGCCACCAGACATATTGGTGGCGTCATAATTGTCGGGCCGTATCATTCATGACTTATTTGGAACTCCATTCTAACATCAGCCACGACTCTCGGATCTCCATAAATAACCGTGGCTCGCCCTCGCGTTCGAAAATGACATGACTCCCATTCATTCATACCATATCCTCCTCTTCTCCTGAACCACTCAAACTCAACCGAAGTGGATAGGCAACGCATAAACCTTTCACACTTTGTTTCCAGTCTAACACCATCTATCATGCAACTCAAATGGGTGTTCCTACTGGGAGTTTCACTCGCCAGTCGAGCAGCTTGTGACAAAATGATATTCGTGGACCCTCCCCCATGGGACCCAGAGGATGACGGCATTCGAGATTTCAGCAACAATCGACGCTACAGGGACGGCGATGATGTCAAGATTCGTCTCTATTCGAAGGATACATATGCCCTCGTGCCAGACCTGCATGTTTGGCAGGTGAATCCTGTCGACGGCGAGAAAGGGGAACATAAGCTAGTAGAACGTATGACGAACCTTTTTCTTTAGTCTCACGAGAGTTATGCTCATCTGACTTTACAGCTCAAACTTATGAAGAACTCGTTTTCTGGAAGGCTGAGTATGACATGGGCCGCTATTTGAAACATGGCGAAGACGCAGTTTACCGGTTCGGATTGCTTCAATATGGTCAAACGGAAGCAACTGTAAATTCCACATACTTCAATGTCACCGTGCCAGAATCTTGGAAGCCATACCTCCCCGCGGCTTCGAAAACAACAAGCTTGGCACGACCATCATCCACCTCCAAATCTACCAAGAAACCCCGTCCTGACTCTACAGCCACTAAGAAACCGTCCCGCCAAGGAAAAAAGTCGAGTACGAGGTCCGGATTGACAGGTCCACAAGTGGCAGGCATCGTTATCGGTGCCGTAGTTGCCTTTATCCTGATGGTGGCCGGTTTCTGTTGGGGGTTTGAGCGGATGAGAGTAGCAAGGCAGCTACAAAGGTCACACGAGTTTGAACTCAGAAACATGGAACGCGACGTGCGCGCCTTGAGGGAGACGGTATCAAAGCTTGGTTCTTGATGCAAGATGCGCTCAAAGATAGCAGCATAGCAATACAAGACATCACTGCTAGTGGGCAAGTTCCCACTGATTAATGTGTTTGATCGTCAAGCTCTCAGATGGTATAACGTCTAAGCTGTTAGTTGGACGTGCTATTTATAGTCGAGACTTGTGGCGGAGAGCTTAAATCAGCAGACAGAACCTAGGTCGAGCTCTCAGTCAAGTCCATGCCGCCTCAGTACTTTTTCTAGTTAGGAATAAATTTGCTCATGACTCGTGACTCATGACTATATTCCTCGGGGTATATGCGCCGATGTCGTTGATTTGTGCTCGGGTGAATTAGTAATCGTATTACGATGTAGCTCTCTGACTCACACGCCCAATCAAGTGAGTAGGTACTAAAGGGCTCACTCACCTATTCCTTCCATTGAGAAGCATCAATATCCTGAACACCAGCAAATGAATCAAAGACGCCAAAATGAGTCTGCAATTCACCACTCTCGATGTTTTCACCACCACCGCCTTTGAGGGCAACCCTTTGGCAGTGGTGACCATACCCCCACCAAGCCAACAGGCTCCCCTCACCCAATCTCAAAAGCAAAGAATTGCCCGCGAGTTTAATCTCTCCGAAACTGTCTTTGTGCATGATGTTGAGAATCGCGACGATACAGATGAGAGAAAGATTGATATCTTTACTCCGCAGTTCGAATTGCCATTTGCGGGGCATCCCACTATCGGCACAGCTATTTTTCTTCAGCCCCAGGGCGTTAAGAAAATGATTGCAAAAGCAGGCACAATTGACTTAGGGTTCCAAAATGGTTCTGCGCGTGCTTTGATTCCACATGATGTTAAACTGCACGAGGGGAGGGTGCCAAAGCATGGAATCAAAGCTAGTTGGGATGACAAACTCGCGCAGGTAGCTGCCGCTGACGAGGGCTCACCGGTGTTCAGCATCGTCAAGGGGATGACTTTCGCGCTTGTGGAACTCCCATCTCTTGAGATTCTCGGCGCTACCAAGATTGGGGCTATGGGCGACATCGACGGCAACTTGCAGGACGACGGCTGGAAACACGATTTTGACTCGAGACGCTACTACTACACGCTTCTCGACGGCGAGACATCATCTGATGGGAAATATGTCCAAAACCTTCGCACGAGACTTGTGAAGGGCAACATAGAGGATCCTGCAACTGGGAGTGCCGCGTGTGCTTTGTCTTGCTACTTGGCGTTGCACAAGCTTACTGAGAGCTCGATCAGGTTTAATATCACGCAGGGTGTTGAGATGGGGCGGGAGAGTCTGATTGTGGTAGATGTTGAGGTCGAGACGGACGGAGCTGGAAAGCGAAAGATCCAGAGTGTTCATCTTAGTGGAAAGGCGGTCGAGGTCATGAAGGGCACTGTTAGGGTGCCTCAGTGAAGGTACTGGGAATGACTACAATTGTAACTATTGTAAGGTACCTATGCATTGACGATTCTTCCCCTGGATCTATGAATGTTCTTCAATCAATTGCTCATGCTGCTCAAAACTGACAGTGGAGCTTATGCACATCAAACAAACGGGGACCATGGATGTGACAAAGAGGCCATAATTGTCTGGGGATCAATGCATTTGAGGCTTGCCACCAGCCGTTTGTTCATTCATAGCCAGTGATGCGAACAACATTTTCCGCCGCAATTTACAAGCTGATCCGGAATAATCTCACCCACAAGCCATAAACGAATAGCATCTGCAGTATTGCTATTACCCTAAAATCTATAAATTTTATAAACTTTTATATAAAGATTTCTTTATTTTTAATGATATCTTCTTAATTTAGTAATTTTTATTACATTTTAATCCAAGTTTAGTTTATTTTTCTGTCCCCCGGGTGAGTGGATCCGCAATCGAGAAGACAGTGAGGTTGCAATATGTAGGTATTCGCCTTGACAGTGCCAGTCACTTCTTGCAGCAAACACCTTCTAAATGTTTGATCGAGGTAGCCTCAGGCTCCAACCGACCGAAAGCTTCCATGTTTCCCAGCCTTTCATCTTCATCTTCTCTACTCTTCTCTTCCTGTTCCTCTGCCTTACCAGTCGACCTTAGACATCATGGCGACGCCCGAACTGCCCTGCGCGAATTGCCGCCCCGAAGGCACCAGCTGCCAAAACGATGGCAAATCGACCTGCGCCAACTGCCGTCTCGTCGTCGTAAGTGGCCTGCCTCCGGTGCTCCCGTGTCTGAGATGCATAATGCTCACGTCCTGCAGTACTGCAGCTCCGAATGCCAGAGAGCCCACTGGCCCATCCATAAACTCGACTGCAAATCACCATATAACAGCAAGACGTGGGAGCCTGAGTGGTCTGTGGAGTGCCGTGCACCTTCTTTCTGGGGCGTTGTGAAACCACCTCACCCGTTTGGTGGTAAACAGTACCCATATGGAAATGTCCCTGCGTTCGATGTTCTTCGGCTCGGTGCCAATGAAGGAGAAACATACCCAAGCCCGCTGCGCTTGCTGTTCCCCGGTATGTGATTGTCTGACCCTGAGGGCTTAGTGTGGTCAAACTGACGACATATTTCTTTGCTCAAGCTTCTGGCGACTTGCGAAACGTCATCCAAACTGTTGCACAGCTTCCTCAAAGCTATGAACAGCCCATCGACATTGTCTTGAACGATCGCGACTTCGACATCGTTGCCCGCAACGCTATAATGCTTCTTCTCGCACTAGCCGCCGACGATTTAGATGAAGCCTTCGATTGCATCATCCACATTTGGTATTCCGCTTCCATCCGTAAGTCTCATGTCGACTTGTTCAACCAGCGCATCCGACCTCTCATCCAAAGTGTTTGCGACAAGGTGAAGGATAAACCTGCCACGAAGATTTTGGCAAAGACTTGGACTTTTGAGGAACGATCCGTCAAACTCGTCCTTGAGAAACAGGCCTGGGATAAACTACTGTCCTTTATGGACGTTCCTGATGGGTTGACCATTGACAGAGCAAAGGAGATCCGCCAGGCTGTTACATTCTCTCGGTCCCGCATCGATATCCATGACCGAGAGTTTCTGTTTCTGTCCCCTTCTCATCGAGTCGCGAGACATCGATTTCGTCAAGATGGCCTTCTTCTCCCCTTTGGAGCTCAGCGCAGCGATCACTGCGAAGTGAATCCGTGAGTGATATTTCCTGGAATTGCGAATTGAAGTTAAATCTTGTAGGACTTTTTTTCGATCCGAAGATGGCTGGCCAATGAACGATTTTGCTGATCCGGTAATGGGATGGTCTCTCCAAGAGGTTGACAAGACTCCCTATGGATTCGCCACATCTGACATATATGGCAAGCTTTTCTACCACATTCGATCCATGTTGGAGAAGTTCATGGCTCGGATGTCCAAATCGACTATAGCTTTACAGCTTTTTCAGGTTGATGCCGAAGCCCTTCCTGAATATCTTGACAGCTCTTTTGACGGGTCTTTTGATCGCATTGATGTACGTTCCATAGATTCCGCTGCTTCAAGTTCAATGGATTCACTCATGGACATGACACTGACTTCCATTCAGGCTTCCAACATCTCCGACTGGCACTTTCTTGGTGTTCATCGCACCGTCGAACTCTTGGCCCCGCTGCTTCGAGCGCCCTCAGTCAATCCACACGCGACTCTCATCACGCTTTTCATGAATATGGTACTAGAATATTCGACTGAAGAGGACGCTTTTGAGGGTGCCAAAGCGCTGTCAGGGCGTATCGTCAAGTACCTTCCGCCCCCGCGGGTTACCGGGCGTGGCATCGAACCTTTCACGGTCATGGGCACGTACGCTCAAGGCCGTGTGCAGAAATATGATGATATTTTCGAGAGGTGAACAATCCTTCTTCGTTTCATTACATATGCTAACTATGTTCAAAGGTTTGTGAAGAAAGCTCGGTTGTTGCATATGCCCCTTATAGCTGGGGCGGAGATGAAGGACAAGCACACCATCATCGAGAAGTGGCCCTACAGATTGAAGCTTGACCCTGAATCGGAGGGAGGCCAGGAGGAGTTTGACCGCCTCATTACCAATGGTCAAACAAGCAGGGAGTTGTACTTGGAGTGGCAAAGGATTTAGGTGCCAAACGGGTGCTGGCAAGCAAGTCGAACATTGAGGACTGTAATCTACTCTGGTCTTCAGAGTTAATTGTCACGAAAGGTACTCGACTTGGTATCTAGACTTTCTCAGTCCTTTGGTCACTTGGAAGCGTTCACGCGTTGTTTTCAGAGCTTCGAAATCCTCGGCATTTTGTGACATATTCCGTCACGAGGGAAGTAGTGCGTTTAAGAGCTATATACGGAGAATGAAAAACCACTGAACATGACGATCCTTGTCAACTCCCCATGCTAGTAACTCAATGCCAACCCTGTGGTGTTCGGTCCACTTCGTCAACGACTCTGGCTTTCACGGCATAGCTTGATCGAGAGTGAATATCTCTAGAAAGCCTTGTTCGCTGTCGATCACAGCGACAGTCTACCTGTTGCATCCTGTAGAGTTCAAGTTGCCCTCACTGAAGCTTTCACCTGCATCATCACAATGCATAGCATCCTTGATTAGGTCGCATTCTATGAAGCGGTGAAGATCGGTGCGGTCGAAGCAAAAGCCGGCAAATCCGTGTCATCAGATTTGTTTTCAGCTATGCACTAAAATTCGTCAGTTTTCGACCCTTATCCTTTAAAGTGTCAATTATTGACGCTGGTGGGGAATATTACTCCGAGTTGGGGCAGACTATTGACAGTTGGGTGGGTAAGAACTGCTTTCGGAATTTTAGTGCAGCTGTCATGAACCTTTAGCTAGCCTTGGGTTACGTAGTGCCCTGCGCAGTAGTCCAAAAATAAATCGGACCTATTCCGCCCGAGTCCAATCGATGACTATTCAACCCTTGTATTCTGTCATATCTCTACCTGAGAAGTATACGTAGGGTGCAGAGGATGACAGCTGAACTGGCCTCGACCTGCCTATATTGCCAAGATATCGGGCACTGCGTCTTCCAGCCAGCCACAACAGCATCAATACAGGCTACCTTGCTGACTCCCTCTTCTGTTTTCGACTGAGTGCATAAGGTAGTCGACGAGATAGCAATGGGACCGGAGTGCAGATTCCCTATAAAAGATGAGATCCCTTCAGTTGAGAATTCCATTCTTCATCAACTTCTAGCCATCTCATTTCCTCAACTACCCTACCAATTTGTTTTACCCATTGTTCTTGGATACTACAGCAAGTCTACAACATGTCAGCATTAGCAGAGAAAATCGGCACCAAGCTTCTGGTGAAGTTTGCTTGTGGTATTGCAGGGGCTGCTGGCAAGAAAGCTTTTGAGAAGGGCTTCGAGGAGTTTTTTGGCAGCGACGAACAGAGCCTTCAAAAGGAGATCGCAGATGTCAAGCAGAAACTCGAAGAAGCCATTGGCCTCATCCGCGATGTCAAGAAATCTATTGACAATCTCGCCAGTCAATTGGCTGATAGCATCCTGCAACTTCGAAGTGACTCCTTGAAGGGTCACCTGACAAAGATTGACAGTCTCTACAATAGCATCATCGACATTTTCGAGACTGTAGTTCGGGACTCCGCGATCGCGGACCTTGAGAAGCGCCAGGAAAAAAATGCGCGATCTCCAAAAGAGATTGGACAATCAGCTCAAGGAAGTTGCCAAGAGCGTTCCCGAGAGTCTGGAACAGATCAACAGCTTCCTTGGCGAAGAGGGAAACAGTTCGTTCCTAAAGCAACTCGCGCAGCGTGCCTTCGACAACTCGGAAGAATTCCGAATTTTCTACCTTAGATGCAGGGCCTTGGTTAGTAACAACCCATCCACAATCGGTGACTGAATACGTATAGCTAACCAGAATCTTAGGTCTACAGCTATTGGGCAGTTGTCGGTCGGGGTATTGAGCTTCTGGAGATGGCGACAAGTTCCCCGAAAGTCCACTTCTCTGAAGGAGAGAAGACTACCAACCGCCACATTGGATACCTGGAGAAGCAGCGTGAGCTCTTCGAGTCATCTGTTGGCAAGGCTACGATCGACCTCTACAACAGCCTGATGGAAGTCAAAGGTGAAGGGAAGTTGGCAGTCTGGTTTGCGACTAACGACTCATCTGGATTTGGAGCAGTTCAAACCTCTGCTCTAGGCGTCCCCTTGGCCTATGCAAATGCCGGGTGGCAGAAATGGTACCTGACACCCGCGTCGGGTAGGGACTCACTTGATTCGTTCAGCGGCTCTGCCTATTGGCTGGAAGAGATTGATACGGGCGATTACTTGGGCAGCATGACTCTGGATGTTAGCCATATCACTCTCAAGTACGTCGTTAAGGGACGGGGTTTCAATATCAAAGCACCCGTCCAGTGGAACTGGTTTATCAAGCCTTCAGCACCAGGCTCTGACAGGTTCACCGTCAGACAGGAAGAATCTCCTGGCTGGGTTATAAATGTGGACAAGGGAACTAAGGCGTTGGGAATGAAAGAGCCCTTGCCTAGCCCAAGTGCTGAGTTGTTTCAAATTCTACCTGTCTGAAGATCGACGGTAGTAGTGTTACATGGATCAAGTATCCTCACACATAGCTAGGTAGTTAGATGCTAAGCGTTCTCTCTTCAATACACTCATAGTCACGCATGGCTTTCATCACAAAGTGCTAAATTTTGCTGTAATCTTTCTCCCCAAACTCTGGCTTCTATTTCATAACCTCTTGTTCTATATCAACGGACTTTGAATCCAAACTTTCAATCAATCCAACACTGGTTAGCAAGGTTCCAACTCATTTCAGGTCATATCTATAAATCAGGGAAGATCAGCTAAGTTAATACAAAAGCCGCAGCCGAAAATATAGCGCACGTGTCAGCAACCTCAAAGATGGCCTCAAAAACAAACACCAAAGCTCAAGAGACCATGAAGGTGGTTCAGCCACCATATGGAAGAATCGATTCATGGCCTGAAATAACTATTTACAGAGAATGACAAAGGTCGATTGCACACTATACTCCAACCCCGTGCCCCCCCAAACAACAAGAGCAATTTGATCCCAACCCTGGGACGCCTTGGCCACTTCTTCAACAACCCCAGCTTTACGGCACGCCATTGCCGAGCAAACTTAGTTCTGGTACAGGCAGTTGATACGGATACCCGTCGCGAAGTAGGGTCCAATAATGGGGATAAAGTCAGCAACATAGGCAGAAATAGTCTGGGCCTTGGAGCAACCACCAGAACCAGCAGCCTGCGAAGAGATTCTGGCCTGGTATGCATCAGCACGGAGCGATCCATCGCGGTTGTAGACGTTCATGCGGATGATACTGGGCATCCAAGTTCCCCACTTAAGGCCAGTGCACTCCATTCCTGCCAACGGGCAGTCCTTGTTATACGGGCAAGGCTTGCCAGATCGTCCTCCACACGCCGAGTCGGCTCTGCCCGGCGTACCCTCCTGCCAGGTGAAGCCGTAGCAGTTATTGTACACGGTGTACCCGTTCTTCTTGCCAATGCCATCGGCTGTCTGCCACATGGAGTGGATCAGGGCGTCGCGCATCGACCAGCCGCTCAAACGACCTACAGCTCCCCACTGACCATCGAGGACGAATCTAGTGGTAACGCCGTTAGGAGCTCCAGGGTAGTTGCAGAACTTGCTCCATGCTCCGCGGGTGATGTCTGAGAGACCGCCCTTATCGTCACTGGAGTCGTACATGCGCGTCCAGAGCATGTAGAAGGTATCAACGTCACCGACGTTGACGAGGTTGTCGGTGTACATGCCGTGGACCTGGTAGATCCAGCTGGCTCTCGCTTCGAGGGCCTCGGTCTCATTGAAGGTGGAGGCAGCGGCAGCTTCTTGGCGGGCAGCTTCTTCCTTGACGGCTGTAAGCCAGTGCTCGGGATCAGCCTTTTGGATCTTGTCAAAACCCTGAGGCTTCTCGAGCTTCAGAGTGGGTGGCTGTGCTTCGGTGGGAGCAGAGCAGACGAGGGGAATGCTTGCGAGGAGCGCAAGAGAGGTTGAAGTGAACTTCATGGTGGAGGAGTTTGAAAGACTTGGAATGTTTGAAGTGAGCTGTGATGAGGATAGAGATGTCTAGTTATGGGATTCGATGATCTATATATACTGTTTACACCATATCATGCCTCTCACGCGACTGTATCACCAGTTTTCCGCGTATTCTATAACAAATATCTTCTTCATGATAGGCATCCGTTATCCGAACCCCAGGCTAAGCTTTTCCTGATCATCTACCTGACCTAACTAAGAAGCTGAATGGAGATGCTCGTCAAAGTTTGTACTAAAGAGATAACATGACTTCACAAACCACCATGATAGGAACGTTTACACGAATATCCTCAATCGGAACAAGTCTTCTAGAACTATTCTCTCAGCTACCCACTACAAACCCCATGTCACGGCTAGAGTTTCATATTTTTCCACGACTCAGGTCTCAACGGCTCCTAGTCACCGCATATCTTTTCGTACATAAGGTTCAAGCCGTCAGTGGAGCTGATGGATAGATACACGATTCAACAAGGGACATGACTCAGTGTCTTTTTAAACTTCAGGTCACCTTCCTATTTCTATCGTCGAGGGATCCATCATTCGATAAAACATTTCAGAAATTAGCAGGGTCTAGGCTGTGCCCTACGGCGGGTTGGCCGACTTCGTACATGGGGCACTCCGGCAGTTGTGTTTGGATGAAACTAAGCCTTTTGGGGGCGGCTAAAATTAAAGGATGGTCATGCGAGATTGGGTCTCCTCATGATAAGCTAGAGAGTTGGCGATGTGGGCTAAAAGCTTAAACTGGGCTAATCTGAGGAATGGTGGGGGTTGGAATACTTGATAAGTGTTGATATGATGAATTTCTACTCCGTAGTTGTCTGCCATCTGCCCTCCCACCAGGAATCCATTTCTCTCATCTTTCTTTGTGCTATCATGCGTTCATCAACTGTCTTGTCACTCGTTGCTCTTGCTACTCAAGCGCAAGCCGTCCAACTCCGTAAAACAGAGTTCAACGTGTTGATATCTTCGAGACCAGCCCTCATTCTGTTTACTGCAGACGGCTGCAAGGAATGCGATAGAGTTCAAGCAGTGCTGGACAGAGTGTCTCCAGTTCTCACCAAGACTGCTATTGCCTCAGTGAACTGCAACGATGAACCAACTGTGTGCGATGACTCTCAAGTCTTCACTGTGCCCACGCTGAAGTATACAGCCGGGAACAATGAGTTGGTCACTTACAAAGAAGCTTTAGACGCGTCATCGTAGGTTACATCGGATTCCGCTAAATTGCTTGTGGATCACTGATCGTCGCTACAGGGTTGTCAAATATATTGAACGGCAATCGGGTTCTCCCGTGGTAGATCTTACCGAGGAGAATCATCTTGATTTCGCGCGGTCATCTCGAGTGGCGGTCGTCGCCTTCCTTGGTTCGGAGCATCAGCCTGAGCGCAAGACGTTTGACACTGTTGCCGAACGATGGCGAGCACATTACAGTTTTGGGAATGTTCATGGCCTTGAGAAAGATAGCAATGGCCCTTCCATCGCTGTTTATACACAAGAGGAAGAGGATCCCGTTTACTACCGCGGACCTTTCACCGTCCCTGACATCGAGGCCTTCTTACGCGATGCAACCCAGCCGCTTATTCGCGAATATGATCCCATCGTCCATGAAGAGGCAATGAAGGTAAGCGACCTTTCCCTCAAGCTTCATATCGACTAACCGTTCAAGGATGAGAAACCACTGGCCCAAATATTCTTCAGTAATCGCGATGATCGAGCTGAGCTTGTCAAGTCTCTGGCTCCTCTCGCGAAGAAGTATAAGGACCAGCTTTCTTTCATGACAGTCCTTGCGCCTGACTACCCCAAAAGATGCGAGCAGATGCATCTTAGCAAGGAGATCAAGGGTGGTTTTGCCATCGCAAATCAGCAGGGTAGAGCATATCCCATGTCTGAAAAGATGTTCAACGCCAATAGGGTCGCTAAACATGTGGCTGCTTACCTGGCTGGCTCATTAACACCTACCATCAAGTCAGAGCCAGTGCCTGAGGCGTCCACGACTCAGCCTTTCTTGACAAAGTTGGTTGGTAGTACTTTTGACGACTTGGTTTATGATAAGGCTAAAGATGTCTTGGTTGAGTTCAACGTACCTTGGTGTCAATACTGTACAGAGTAAGCCAGTCCTCTCTCTACGTTTCGCCAACGCTAACAAATTGAACAGTTTGCATGCTGTCATGAACGAGCTGGGGTCCAAGCACGAAAAGCTTGGACTTTCTGACAAAGTCGCACTAGCATCTATCAATGTCGATGCGAATGACGTACCAATTGAGATTGACTCATATCCATCCATCAGATTATATCGCGCCGGCACAAATGAGGTTGTGTCTTTCGAGGGCGATTTCACTGAAATGCTGACGGTTGAACTAATCGATGCTTTTATTGCTCAGAGTGGAAGTCATGGAGTCACTGTCATGGATCAGAGCGAAAGAGGAGCTCGTGATGAGCTATAGTTTAGATCATAAGTTATACAAAAGGTCTCAAAAAATGATATCTCGGTCTCATTACTCAGTAACATGAGCCGCGACACATGATGTTGACTTGGCTGCCTTGTAGCGGCCGAGCGCTGTCAGCCTGATGCAGCAAACATCCATTGTACAACGGCGGTCAGCTGAGTGGCTGTGTCAGGATATTGCGTGGGTCTTTCAGTGAGGGGTATCTGAAGATCTCATCTACCAGTAATCATACCAAAAAGAGAACGATTTCTGCAAAGCCAGCGTATAAAAACTCTTGATTTCTCCCGGTTTGGCTTTAGGCCGTTGATTCTCCAATGTGGTCGTCGAAGCACAAGGCAGAGGCCAAGTCCTCCATGCGCCACTCGAGAGATAGCTGTCCGGGTTCCAGTTTAAAAGCCCCTTCAGCTTTGAGAACTATTCCAGTTCTAAACAGGGTAAATGCCCTAGCTCCAGATATTCTCCCTTCCCTTATTGCATGTACATACGTGAAGTATGGCAAACTTATCCATGCCATCCACCTCTAGGGTTTACCCGCTGATGTTGGAATCGATAGATTAGTCCTTCTCGCGGCGCACGTTCCGTAGAATCATATCTCGGAGGACTTGTGAGCAACAGATTGATCTTTGATCGAGAGAGCCATTCAAGAATCCCTCTACCTCTGTTCGCCGACCTAGACCAAAATTCCAACGTTGAGGAAATTTCGCTCTCAATCAACAATCCGAGATCGCCGATCTGCCGTTTCACTCCACTCGAGAACAGAAGTCCTCCAGCCAAAAGAGCTACAGGAATCTATCACTCTTTGCCTGATAGCAGTACTTTCAGACTACTGGAGATCCTCGCTGGCGATGGTGACGTGGTACAATGTAAGCTTCACGTATGTAGCTTGCAAGAAAACGAGGCGGCATACGAAGCTCTATCATACACCTGGGGTAAGCCAGCTATTTCCAGTCACCGAAAGATTGAGATCATCTCCAACGGGATTAATCACTCTATGTCTATCTCCAGCGGTTTATATATCGCGCTACGAGAGCTTCGGAGGAGCAATGCAAGCAGAGTGATATGGGCCGATGCTATCTGTATCAACCAGGATGACGTCAAAGAGAGAGGCCAGCAGGTAGCGTTGATGGGACAGATATTCAGTGGCGCTTGGCAGGTGGTTGTGTGGCTCGGTGAGGAAAGTGATCGCTGTTTGTGTGGAAACACGGTCCTTGAGGCATCTCTTTCTTCGGTCTCAAATGCCTTTTCAGGAATAAGCACAGTCGTCAACGATTGGCTCGCGCAGGCCGATCAAGAGGCCCTCGAAGCAACTTACTCGGAAATTTCCAAAGATGACCAATCTACCATGATCCGCGCCAACACTGACGATTTTGGGGACAACCGCTCTGCGATGATTCAGCTTTTCAGACGGCGTTGGTTCTCTCGTATCTGGGTCTTACAAGAAGCTGTCCTAGCCAGGCATGCAGTCGTCCAACTTGGCTCGTATCAGATTCCGTGGGAATGGGTTGGGCTCGCCGCGGCTATAGTGGTTCACAAACCGGAGCTGTCGCCCCGTGGCTATGCTCGAGACATGATCCCTACCGGAACGATGAACAGTTATCTCATGTATCGACTATCGATTTCGCAGAAATTTTTCCCGCGACTAGAATTCTCGTTCGCGCAATTACTACAAGTTTCGCGACATTTCCGGAGCAAAGAGCCCAAGGATAAGATCTATGGCCTCTTGGGTATTGAAACAACAGACAGTGTTGGCAAGCAGATCGTCCCAGACTATCGGGAGACAACTACTTCGAAGAAGGTTTTTGAGGATATTGCAAGACTTATGCTCCAGTCAGCGTCCCCGTTGACGTTCCTTTCGGGAGCTGGGACGTTTGGAGAGTTTGATCGCTCGGGGCCATCGTGGGTGCCGAGCTGGGATGAGCGCCGGCCCTGGACAATATTACCGACCAAGCGGCATCCAGGCTTTCAATGTGCATCTGGTGCTTCAATGGAACTCAGCCCCGATATGAAGGCAGGAGAGCTGGTCCTCAAAGGCGTAATCGTCGATCAAGTTACGTCCATGCAGGAGCACCGTGATTATTGGGGTATCTTTGATAAGAACGACAAAAGCCGCGAGAACTTTCTGAATCAGCCACGATGGAGCAAAGAAGTATGGACGAAATGTGCCATGACGTTCACGTGCGGCGGGGATGGGAGTGCATATCCTATTGATGATGAGGTTGCGCATCTAGCGGATCTAGCTGCTTTGGTCCTCTCAGGAAGTGCCCACTGGATCATCAGAGATCTTATCGCTCTTCAAGATGTTATCGAGCCAGAAGGGGGCGGTATGACGCAGGCTGAATACCTTGAAGAGATAGTTGAAGACGGGAGTTCTCGTCGATACATCAGTGCCGTGGAACCTGTTCGAGATTCGTATAGACTGTTTAAGACGGCGTCGAAAGACTTTGGGATTGGGCCCGTTGATATGAAGATTGGGGATAAGCTTTGTGTACTGTTTGGTGCAGAAGTTCCATTTTTGTTGAGGCCGAAGGAAGATGGGTACGAGGTAGTTGGGGAGTGCTATGTCTATGATTTGATGCATGGCGAAGTCCTCGACAAACTTGCTGCTGATCCAGGCGGGCAATTGAAGGCTGAATGGATCAAACTCATGTAGAATAACCAAATGGCGGAGCACGTAGAGGAATAACTGAGCGTCTAATAATTTACAAATGAATCCAACTGAATTCCAGTGTTCCTGATTATCTATAACAAGTATCCAATAACGCCTATTCCAGCTCAAAGTTAACATAAACCCGACTCTCCCAGCCCGCAAGCATCGGCCGTCCACCTTTCAACCCTCCTGCAGTTTCCCTCGTATAAGCCATCAGCCGAACGTCCTCATGCGAACAACCCAACACTGTAGGAACATCCGGTCCAAGTCTATCCTCACGACTCATATTCAACACAACAACAGCTTTCCTCTTCTCAAACCTTCGTCCCTTGACAGGCACAATACTCTCCTTCACGTAGCTAAATAACGATTCATCCTCAGGGTCAAGAAGTTTGAATGAACCGAAGACGAAGATATCTTGATACTCTTTTCGCAGGCGGAGCATGGCTTTGTAGAAACTTAGGATGGAGTTGGGATCTTTGACTTGCTTGGCGACGTTGATGGCGCGATAATCATTGTGGACTCTCATCCACGGCTTCGCAGACGCGTCAGCGAATCCAGCATTGGGTGAATCATCCCATTGGAAGGGAATACGCGAATGATCGCGCGCCATAATTTGAAGTCCGTGCATCGTATCTCTAACGCGCTTCTCATGGCCCGACGCGACAGCTTCCGCGTAAAAGTTACTGCTCTCGATATCCTTGTACTCTTCAATTCCCCACGACCTGGGCATGTTTGTCATGCCAATCTCTTGTCCTTGGTATAGAAATAAAGTGCCGGTGAGTGTTGTTTGCCAGATAGCCAGAGTCTTCGCTGACTTTAACCACCACTCTGGCGTTGACGCGTCGCCGAAACGATCGACGGCTCGGCCATTGTCGTGATTCTCGCAGAATGCAGTTGCCCACGCATCTGTACCCTCGATGAAACTCTGCCATTTATACACAAACGCCTTGAGCTTGGATAACGGGAACGGTTGGTAGATATACTTGTCACCAAAGCCATTTCCATTACCAAGTCTGATCATGGAGAACTCAAATACCATATCCAGCTCCTTCGCAGCGGCTGATACATAGGGAATGACTTGTGAAGGATTAGGCGTGTTTGAAAGCTCACCCACTGAAACAGCGTTATAAGGACCAAGTACTTTTTCGTACATCTCATGAATGAATTCGTGAATGCGCGGTCCGTTACACCACATTTCAGGTGCAGGCTGATGAGGCGACGAGGGATCTGTGATGGGTGCGTCGACAAAATCTCGCCTCTTGGAGTATTTGTTGACCGTATCAATGCGAAAACCATCAACACCGCGATCAAGCCAAAAGCGCATGGTATTTTCGTAAATCGCCTCTCGACACTCATCGTTATCCCAATTCAAATCAGGTTGATCCGGCGCGTAAAGATGAAGATAATATTCCTGGGTATTTTCATCCCAAGTCCACGTCGAGCACGCGAAATACCCCCTCCAATTCGTAGGAGGGTGTCTCACACCGTTCTCGTCATATCGTGCCGGTTTCCAGATGTACCAATCCCTCTTGGGATTGTCCATTGAGGACCTCGATTCTTTAAACCACTCATGCTCTATCGAGGTGTGATTAACAACAAGATCGAGAATAATCTTGAGACCTCGCGCGTGGCATTCTTTAACGAGAATATCGACATCTTCAACGCTGCCGTAGGGTTCGTAGATTTTTTGATAATCTGAGACGTCGTAGCCCATGTCCTTCTGGGGACTTTCGAAAATGGGGGATACCCAGACGACATCGATGCCAAGATCGCTTAGATAATCGAGCTTGGAGATGAGGCCGGGTAAATCGCCCCAGCCATCGTTGTTGGAGTCTTTGAAGCTGGCTGGGTAGACTTGGTAGAAGGAGGCGGCTTTCCACCAGGGCTGTTTGCCTACGTATTGATGCTCATCGTCCCAGATGATGGAGCCCATGATGATAATGATGGAAAAGGACGAGAAAAGGTGGTTAGATGGGAACAGTTGGGCTTGGGAATATTGTTGAGAGGGGGAGACAAGGTGTTTATTATTTACCCATCTTATCGGCCGACATCACTCCGTTGAATGTGGAGATCAGATCCTTTCTCTGATCAACGTCGCATAACGGACTCTCCGCTCAAACAATGGAGCGTAACGTTCATCGCCAACTCAGCCGAGGCTGTCTGTCACCCCATCAATCTACCCTACGACGTCAGAGCGCTCACCTAAAAAATCCCTAGCCCGTGTGTGACCAGCGGAGACT
Organism: Fusarium sterilihyphosum; assembly: GCA_013186845.1. Lineage (NCBI taxonomy): Eukaryota > Fungi > Ascomycota > Sordariomycetes > Hypocreales > Nectriaceae > Fusarium > Fusarium sterilihyphosum. The sequence continues at coordinate 30,976 of JAAOAU010000448.1, read as the reverse complement.
CCGCCTTTAGCACTCCCGCCATCGGAGTCGTTCCGCACTATCGATCGCTAGCACGAGAGCAGCCAATTAACAGATCCCCACCAGTGGAAGCTCCGCTAGCTTGCGGAGTCTCCTGTGAAAAAAGCTCGTGCCCCAATCCCGTTTCTTGAAAATCACCCCACACACTCAATTCCCCCGTGCCCCAGGTTTCCCCATGCTTCATACCAGATGATGTACAGGTCCTGTTTTTCTGGGGGATTAAGCTTGGGCGGAAAGAAAGGAAAAAAATCATCATCCGAGCTGTCGGGTTCAGGCGTAGCGAGCATCGGCTCCGCGAAAGTACATAAAGGACCGACTATCCTTCCTCTTTTCCGCATCATCCCATCTCATCTCTTCACTTCCTCCCAACTCCAATCTTCACCATGGCTTCTTATCCTGAGAAGAGTATCGACGCTCAGCATGACGAGACCGTAAGCCCTGAGGCTCTTGCTTCAGAGGCCAAAGTCGCCGCCGAGGCTGAGCATCATATGACCCTCTGGGAAGCTATCAAGACTTACCCCAAGGCCATCGGTTGGTCTGTTCTTTTGTCGACGACGCTCATCATGGAAGGCTATGATCTTGCTCTGCTTGGCAATTTGTACGCTTCTCCTGTGTTTAACGAAAAGTTTGGCTCGTGGAATGCTGAGAAGGAGAAATATGCTGTTTCTCCTGCTTGGCAATCTGGTTTGTCAAATGGTGCTCGCGCCGGCGAGATCATTGGTCTCATCATCGCGGGTTGGACATCTGACCGGTACGGCTACAAGATGACAACCATCGGCTCCCTCGTCCTCATGATCGCCTTCGTCCTTGTTCTCTTCTTCGCTCCCAACGTCAAGATCCTCGTGCTCGGAGAAGTCCTCTGCGGTAAGTTATCATATCATGCCACTACCTGTGCCATTCGCTAATGTAACGATGCAAGGTATCCCATGGGGCGCGTTCCAGAGCGTCACTCCTGCATATGCATCCGAAGTAGCACCGGTTGTTCTGCGACCTTACCTCACGACCTTTATTAACATGTGCTGGGTAATTGGTCAGTTCTTTGCCGCTGCTGTGAACAAAGGTTCTGTTGGGCGCGGTGATCAGTGGGCTTACCGCATTCCCTTTGGTGTGCAGTGGGTTTGGCCTGTGCCTATCCTGGCAGGTGTTATTTTTGCCCCCGAGTAAGTTTGTGTCACATCATCAGGGTGAGGAGTGTTGAGCTAATGGATTGATAGATCACCTTGGTGGCATGTTAGAAAGGGTAACCGAGCTGCAGCCAAGAAGTCGCTCCTGAGACTCACTTCGCCCCAACAACCCAACTTTAACGCTGACGAGACGATTGCCATGATTGAGCATACGAATGAGATGGAGAAGAACTTGAAAGAGGGAACAAGCTACAGAGACTGCTTCAAGGGTGTTGATCTTCGCCGAACTGAGATTGTTGTTGGTATCTGGCTTGTGCAGACTCTTGGTGGACAGAACCTTATGGGTTACTTCTCGTACTTCCTCACCCAAGCTGGTATGGACGCCAGCAACTCCTTCTCTCTGTCCATGGGCCAATACGCCCTTGGAATGGTTGGAACTATGGGTTCTTGGTTCTTGATGTCAAGGGTTGGTCGACGCACGATCCATTTCTCAGGTCTATGCTCTCAACTACTCATCCTCATCATTGTCGGCTCCCTCTCCTTCTCCAAAGACAACTCTTCAGTCTGGGCTATCGGCGGCATGCTTATTCTCTTCACATTCGTCTACGACTTCACCGTTGGCCCCGTCACATACTCCCTTATTTCCGAGCTCTCATCGACCCGACTTAAGGCCAAGACCATCGTCATGGCTCGCGCCGCCTACAATGCTAGCAACATTTTTGTCAACGTCATGACCAACTATCAGCTTTCCTCGTCGGCCTGGAACTGGGGAGCTCGCACCGCCTACTTCTGGGCTGGGACCTGTCTCCTCTCTGCTATCTGGGTGTTCTTTAGACTTCCTGAGCCCAAGGATCGTACTTATGCTGAGTTGGATGTTCTCTTTGAGAAGAGGGTTCCTGCGAGGAAGTTTGCCAAGACGCAGATCGATCCCTATTCGCACTCCGTTACTTCTGAAAAGAAGTTGAACGAGAAGGAGTTGCAGTAGATACTGGAAAATGTGTCGTTATTGATGGGAACAAAAGAAACGAAGTGTATGATAGTAATGTGGGTATATAGTTTTGGATAGCTTGATATACAGATTGTTTATTATGAATTTACTCTCGATATTGGCGGACTACTGTGGGCCACGCTAGGCCCGGGACTCGGCAGGGCCTGTTGTATGTGCTTTTCTAGAAGCGGTTCATAAGTGGATGCACCTCCCGGCAGTTTGGTTATGAGGTTCCGGATATATAGTAGGTCATCTTCAGGTGACGTGCCCATCGCTAGACCTTGGGGACTTGAAGGCGTGACTGGTACACGAGCGAGAACGTCAACCACCGCCGAGACAATGTCGTACAGCTTCTCTGTTACTCCGATGCCGTGAATTTTTATGCTGTCGATGGAAAGATCCCTCGTGGAAAGAGTGAGATCTTTGGCAACGACTAGAGGGTACTGGTACGTGAGACTATGCTGATGTGCGTTTTCACTCAGATGGCCTAGTCGCAGGCGCAATTTCCATACAATCATCCGCAACCACAGCTGCGTTATCCTCAAATTCGCCTTCTGTGTTTCATGAAGTTGTAAATCAGGCTTAATAGCCGTGTTAACGGCTGTCTCCACGAAATCCAGCGATGAAAGAGGCGGTGAGATGGCAAAACGCTCCTGATTCAGCAGTGCAACAAACGACGTATCAATGGGTCTGAAAAGCGCCGAAAGACTCCAGAAGCCAGAGAGCGAAGGATCGTTGAGGTCGATTTCTGGGGCCTCGTCGGTTATTTGTAATGTGATGGGGCGGCGATATCGGATGGCATGAGATCGCTCTGATACGACCAGGACCCAGAATAGTCGGTGTGCTAACGCCTTTGCGGAATGGTCCATGTCCTCAAGGCGCAGAAGACAGAAGAGGGTTGTTGCTTCGCGCAGGAAGAGAAATGTCTGGCTGTGGTGCGAGAGACGCGCTTGGCAGGCGTAGAGGAAGAATGCGAGGAGGCATTGGTTGAGGGTTGGTTTCATTGTGCGGGGGGTGGATTGATGGACGGTGACGACTTGGTCCACGATCATTGAACCGTACGTCGCGTTATTCTCAGCGATGATGCCTTGCGATAATAAATTCTCTGGTTCTTCTGTCTGGAGTAGCACTTGCGCGCACATGGCGACAAGCACAGAGTAAGCCTCAAGTCTCCATTCTGGCGTCGCCGACGAAGACGCCGATCTCAGCAGCACGACATAATCGCGGGTCAGAATAGGAATAGTCGGGTAAAGCCGTGCAAAGAAGCGCTCGACACAATGATCGAGGACCTGAGCCGGTACAAGCTCAATGAGACGATGCAGCGCGTCAACAGGTGCATTTGACGGCACCGAGTAACGGCCGTGGATGGGCTGGAGAATACTCGGAGCGCCGGACTGTCCAATGCAGCGATCTCCTAGACCTGCATCCACACATCGCCTGCAGGGCCGATACTCGTTACAGCCTCGGCGGAGCGTCTTGCAGCGCTGACAGGCTCTAGGTACCTGCGTCCGCTTGGCAGGGGGGACATCATCGTCAGGCATAGGTTAGCTCTCAGATAAGACAGTGTCTACTGTGTTTATCTGAGCAGCATACGGGTATGGATACACGGTGGGAGAGATAAAGAAAGGATCGATAATCGCGCACGTGCGTGGGTCGAGGGTTTTACCGCAATGGGAGTAAGTTTCCTTGGGATGAGGTAACGAAAAGATAAGAAAAATAAGACGATAAATTCCCGCAGGCGATAGGGATGTAACTCAATTTGTTCATGGGGAGACTGAGTCAAGAACCAACAGAGAAAAGAGAGAAAGTGGATTTTGAGTTGGTGGGGATTGCAGAGGTTGGTTTGGTTTAACTCGGGAACTGCTACACCCCGCTTACAAACTATGCCTAAATAGGCCCTTACATGTCGTCTATCACTTGGCTACAGCATGTCAACTTGATTAATATCTATATCTTTAACTCAATCTATCTATTGGTACTCTGTAAACTACATAGAATCTGTTATTCTAATTGTAGAAGTAGTCGCCATCATCAAACCAATTGTTGGCAGTGACTATCTTCCCCACGTCTTCATCGGCATGTCAGCGTTAGAGGCCGAACGATAATGCTTCGAACTAGAAGCTTGGCAGAAACCCGTAATCCTTGGCCGATCACCTATCGCCGTACGTAATTAGGGCGCGCGGCGAGAACCTTCTACCTTACTTGCTCTTGGCTATCTTACTATCCTCGAACTAGAGAGCCGATCCGACGGGACCTGTTAACTAATGATAAGGTAACACGGTGGGTTGCACACATATCCTCAATCAGGATAAGCTGATCACGACCAACATACCAAGACATCATGACTATAAAAGATGCCCAATTCCCCTTCATCATGTTCATCTTTCTCTGTTCTTCAGGCAGTTGTCTTGTATCGCTCATAGTCTTGTCCTGACCGCCCAACATGTCGCCCTCTCTCCAATCCCTGCTCACCCTCGCCACCCTTGTAGGCTCGGCCCTCGCTTCGCCTCTCCCCGAGATACCCCAGCTCCTCACCCGGGCAGTCAGCGACTTTGAGTGCTACAACGCCAGTCTTCCCAACATTACCATCTACGCCACCGGCGGCACAATCGCCGGCTCAGCTGCGTCTTCTGATCAGACCACGGGCTACAAGGCTGGTGCTTTGGGTATCAAGACTTTGATCGACGCTGTTCCCCAGTTATGCAACGTCTCCAATGTTCGGGGCGTGCAGATCGCCAATGTTGATAGTGGAGATATCAATTCTACTATTCTGACTACTTTGGCGCATCGCATTCAGGATGATCTTGATAGCGAGCACATGCAGGGTGTTGTTGTGACTCATGGCACTGATACCCTCGAGGAGTCGTCTTTCTTCTTGGATCTTACTGTCAAGAGTGAGAAGCCTGTTGTTCTGGTGGGCTCTATGCGCCCTGCTACAGCTCTCTCTGCTGATGGCCCTCTTAACCTCCTCTCTGCCGTCAGACTCGCTAGCAGCAAGAGCGCTATGGGTCGAGGAGCCATGATCGTTCTCAACGATAAGATTGCTTCTGCGCGATACACCGTCAAGACCAACGCCAACTCCCTCGACACCTTCAAGGCCGAGGATCAAGGCTATCTCGGCTCCTTCGAGAACGTCGAGCCTATTTTCTGGTATCCTGCCACTCGACCCCTCGGCCATCACTACTTCAACATCAGTACCAGCTCCACCAAGACTGCTCTTCCCCAAGTCGATGTTCTGTACGGTCATCAAGAAGCTGACCCCAAGCTTTTCCAAGAAGCTATTGAGAACGGCGCTGAGGGCATTGTTCTCGCTGGTCTTGGCGCTGGAGGTTGGCCTGATAAGGCTGTTGAGGAGATCAAGAAGGTTCTCAACGAGACTGAGATTCCTGTCGTTGTTAGCCGACGTACCGCCTGGGGATATGTGGATGAGCGACCTTTTGGTATTGGAGCTGGATACTTGAATCCTTCCAAGTCACGCATTCAGCTTCAGCTTGCTTTGGAGAAGAAGCTGTCTGTTGAGGAGATTAAGGATGTTTTTGAGTATGCTTCTTAGATAATGAGCGACTTTGTATGACTTCATGATGTAAATATGAACTAGATAACTATCTCAAGAGAATATGATATACAACGCACTATTTGCGCAAGGAGAGATCAAGTGTTGATTTTTTGTTGAACCGTTCTCAAGAGTAAAACACTGCCAGAGTCTTTAGCTGCGTCGTCTTAATTTTTTTGTTTCCGAACTGAGCCTGGCTCAAAACAAGCGATTGAAGTTAGACTGCGTTAAGCATAAAAATAAGTCTAAAGCAAGTAGTCGCTAATTAGCAGTCGGTGAGAAGCATGAGGTTAGGAAGAGTCCAAACAGGATTCCGACCCCAAACCAATGAATGGAGTGACATGATCCAAAGTGGTAAATACCCAATTCCAGGGTAGGTAGCATGAACGTTCGCCAAGAATTTCTTCATGACACGTCGAATGACTAGGTAGGTATATAATAGAAGAATGTTCAAATAAGGCGATATATTGAAAGGTAGTCAAGTTAATTATCATCATTCCCGGGACAGGGCCTACAAAATTGCTCGCATGCTCTCGAAACTACAATCCGAGATGAGTCCTACATGCATGCGATGGTGTGTGCGCTATAGGACTCACTAAGCCCCTCGCTGATTTTAGTGGCTGTGTCCTCTGACTAATCACTGTTTCAGCGGTCTAGTGCGCGTTCAGGCACCAGTACTTCTAAACGTCAGCCTACCGTACTTTTTACAATTCCAACAGCACCATCTCAGAGCACGACACATAACATAATAACAACAGGATTTCAACATGTCATCTAAATCAACAGAGCGTCAAACAATCAATCTCCCAGGAACCACAGATCAGCCCAAAACAGAGCCAGATTACCTTCTCGATGCTCACAGCACAGCAGCTTTGTCTCAACTCCAGAACGGTGACCTATTGAAGATGGTAAGACGACCTCATGTCCTCAAGACCCAAGCTTACCCCAGAATCAGGTAGTCGATCACGAAGAAGACATCATCGAGTTCGAGGATCACGTCAAACAGATAGCGCCTGAAGATCTTGCTGAATACTTTGACGCCCCCGGAATAAAGAAGTTTGCGTTTTATCGCCATCCTGGGTCGGGTGCTGTCATCTTGATCTGGACACGTTTCCCTGCTACGGCATCCACCAAGAATGCACGTGTTCAGCACCGGGTGAGGAGAGATTTGACTTGGTATGCTGAGAAAGCTGACATGAAGAATGTGGCTACGGTAGGGTTCGACTCTGTTGTGGTGATTTTGGCTAATGATCTGTAGCTTCAGGTGCAATCTCGGAAGGATGTAACTGCGGAGCGCTTGAAGGAGGCGGCTGACGCGTTATCAACAAGCGAAGAGTGAGGAAACATGCTTGCCTACTATACATCTTCGTTATGGTACTCTCGTCATTAATTGTTGTCAATGAATACTGGTTATCATGCTGCGTGGATTGATGAGTAGAGACCTTGCCTCGATCACGAGTATTATATCTCACAGATTCAGTGTCTTTTTCATTTTGCACTGAATGTGACGAAGAGTGTGTCAAATTTTAAGGAAAGGCTCAGGCAAATGGTCATAGTCTGACGATCGCCAATATGAGGATGCGTAGAAAGTCTAAATTTCTGAACTATTTTGACCCAAGATATCAACATCCCCATCGTTCCTCCTTATGAACCTAACAATTATGTAGCCCCGTTAAAAGCCGTCTCGAACTCAGCAGGGGTGTAGCGCCCTTCATTCTCACTGCACATAGCCTTGGCGATGACCTTAAGAAGACCATCGTTGCCACTGAAAACACCATAGTTCCTCCCCCGGAGGATCTCCTCAGTCTTATCAGCTATAACATGCTCGTAGCTCGTGTTGGGAGGCTCAATGAGATCCTTCCACAGTTGAAATCGGTCGTCAGAGTTTCGCAGGTCGGGAACAGACATGACCAGAAAACTCATGGCCAGAGAGAAAGTGTCAGCCTTGGTGGTGTAGTCTCTGCCAATGATAATTTCTAGAGAAATGTTAGTTACAGTTGAGAGGGAGAAAGTGGATATCATACCTGGGGCAGTGTATGAAGGAGTGCCGACATCCATCTGAACAGTAGTTCCAATGTCTCGCGACTGGTCAAAGTCCATGAGCTTGATGGTATCTCCATCCTTGAGAAAGTTCTCAGGCTTGAGATCACGATGAATGATGCCCGCGGCGGAGACAGCAGCAACGGCAGCGAGCATCTGTTTGAAAGCGCCGTTCACATCAGTCAGGCTGCCGAGGTTATCAGCCACAGAGCCCTCCTGGACATAAGGCATGATAGCGAAACCATAGTCCTTCACGCCACCCTTGCCGTAAACAATGTGGTTGATGGGGAGAATGTTAGGATGGTCAAGACCCTTCTGCAGACGAGCGCCATACATGATAGCGTTGCCATCGCCAGACTTGATACCACTACGCTTGCTAACAACAGTCTGCTGCTGCGGCTGGTTATCACTGTCGGTCCAAGTCAAGGTAGCTTTGTCGATGATGACAGTCAAGCTATTAGCGACGAGGCTGTCCTTGGTGAGCGTGTAGCACTCCCAGGTCAACTTCTTCTCAGAGTTGACCCAGTCGCCGACGATCAGGTCTTCCATGGCGGGGACGTCGAAGACGGGGATGGAACCGGTGATGTCCTCCCATCTTCGGAAGAGAGCCCAATTAGAGATGAAATCAGGAAAGCTGCCTTCGCCAGAAACAGCGCTGGCGCTGGCGATAAAAGAGAGTAAAGCCCCGAGGGCAAGAGTGAAGCGACTTGAGAAAAGCATTGTCGCTGAAGAGAATGACTATCCAAAAGAGTGTAGGAAGAATACCAACGACCTGCTATTATGGCCGTCTAAAATGTTGGGCGGTGCATTTATTTAACGGGCCGTTCAGGACTTTGGTAGTGACTTAGAAGATAAAAAAAGACGTGTTCTCGGAGGATGCATGTTGAATCCTTGGCGTAATCCGTTTAATTAGTTCATCTCAATTGTGTTGTACTTGAAACAGGAGCAACTATGGAGATCCTTGTGCTGACATGTTCCACTACCGATGAAACAGGGCTGAGCTGACTGTATGTGAGTGGAGTTATAGCGTGTTGATGACTCGTGAGCCGAAGATTCAGGCGGGCTACTGAGACATTTTGCGGGGAGGCTTGGATGGTGAGACGAGGATCCAGATCTTCCCGTGTTTGCCGTGTTTGTGGGATCAAAGTTGGGGGCTGGATGAGATTTTAGTTGAAACGTGCTGAGATTGGGGGCTGAGCTTTTGCACGTTCCGTAGAGAGCCTTGGGCACTGAGATGGTGAATCATAGATAATGGCAACAGGTAGATAGGTAGAATGGCGATGAGGTTTAGCGGTTGTATTGGGATCGTCGGTCTACCTTGCTTTTGACATGCGCTGGATCCTATTACAATGATGACATATTAATCATAGGCATCAGATCCTGCGCATGAAGTAAATGAATCTATAATAAACAATATTACAAGTCAGGTCTATTGTTTACCCGATCATACCAATGAGCGCATGCCATTCTCCAGCTCCCCTGCAGTGGAGTCAGCTCAGCCCTAGAACACCACTAACAGCCCCCGATAAGCGCACGGGACGGAGCCCTACAGCCCTGTAGTTAAGGATCCTGAAGGATGGAGATTAAGGAGTCCCGAAACTGTCCCCCATCTCACTCTGCGTCGTAATCCTCTCGGCCGATGCAGTCCATTCTGCATCCGGAGCTAAATTTCGATGCGCTAATGTAAACAGCGTGTTTTGCTGAGATCCTTCGGAAGTTTCTTCTGAAGGATTCGCCCTGTAATTTAGAATTATGGGGGTAGCTTACAATCCATGTAAGTCATCCTGCTCACGTCGAGGCTTGCTTGTAAATGTCTGTAAATAAACCCTTTGTTATTTTGTGCTTTACTTAAAGTCTTTTGGTCCCTTCAGACACTCTTTTGTCTATTGTTTTAGTATCGCAAACCTTGGTTGGGCTGGCTTCTTCATTCGTTATGTTGCGCCCTACAGACTCTCCCATGCCGATTGGCATTGGTTTCCTTCTTTTGTCTTTCGGAGCCAAGTTCACTTCTGCCGTTCCTTACCAGTAAGTGACGACCCATTTTAGTATAAAAGAGTCGGCTAACAGTGGTAGAATCTACCAACTTGATGAGCGAGACGTCAACACTGATACCACTACGACTGACACATTCATTTCTACTACCACCAGCGCCGTCGCGCCCATTGACGTTCTTCCTACTACAAGTTCAGACGTTGTTGTCATCAACACCGAGACTTCATCTAACAATGACGCTATTGTCGTTGACACAACTACCAATGCTGCTCCAGTGATCGAGACTCCTACCACTATTGGCCAGATTGTTGATGGTACCACTAGCGCTGAGATTGCGCCTGTTGGTACCGAGACATCAGCCATTGTGGATGTCTTGAGCAGCACTGATGCTCCTATCGTGAACCCTATTCCTACCACCACAGATGACCAGACTACATCGAACTGGATTCCCCCGGCTGGTACAGAGACCAATGTTATTGGCACTCCTGGTGCCAGCACGGATGTTCCTCCTCCTGCTGGTACTGAGACTGCCACTACCAACGATGCTGTTGAGCCAATTGGTACTACTACCAACACTGATCTGCCCCCTGCTGGAACAGAGACCACGAGTGACGTCCCTCCTCCGGTCATCGACACTACCACAAACACTGATGCTCCAGTTGGGACTGAGACTACAAGCAACGCAATTGAACCTGTCGACACAACCACGGACCTTCCTGCTCCTGGCCCCGAGACGACCACTACCCAAGCACAGGCACCCGTTGATACAACCACCTCCGCTGCCATTCCTCCTCCCAACACCGACACCAGTGCTGAGGTGCCGCCTCCCCAAACCACAACTGACAAGGTCGATGCCCCTAGCACCACCGCCCCCGTCGACAACATCCCCAGTACCACTGAGAAGGCTTCCGAACCAAGCGATGTCCCTTCAGCACCCGTCACTGCTCCTCCTCAAGAAGCCACTGCTGCTGCTTCTCAAGCTCAGGTCACTGCCTCAGAGTATAACTCCAAGGTCGACGACATCATCCCCATCATCGTCGCTTGGACGAACAACCCTGATGGCCTCAAGACGGATACGTTGAACAAGGTGAATAACTTGATCGACGGTGTCAAGGGTGCTATCAAGGACCTTGGTGGCAATGAGTCTGGTGGTTGTCCTGGTAAGCGACGTCGTGGACTGCTTGACATTGTCTCCAACGTCATCAACACCTTGTCTTGTGTTGTCTCCAACCTTGAGGATGTTACTGGCAAGATCACTGGCGGCATTGTTGAGGGCGTCACCCCCATCGTCAGTACTCTCACCACCAACAGCAATGATCTTAAAGATCAGAGTGAGGAAGAGGATGATGATGATGACGAGTCCAAGACTGAGAAGCAGGAGTCTAAGACTGAAGAGGAAGAGTCAAAGACTGAGGAGACCAAGACAGAGGCTAGCACCACTGAGAAGCCTACCTCCACTGAGGCTGAGACTACAACTTCTGCTGAGACGACGGAGACTACTGGGTCTTGCAAGATGAGGGAGACCACCAGTATTCCTGCCGCTTCGGATACCCAGCCCAAGACTTCGATTGCTCTGCCTCCCACTAGCGGTGACGGGGCTACTGGTAGTGAGACCTCTGCTGGTCCAGCTGAGACTGGCACTTCTGACGTGCCTACCTCCACTGAGGCTGCTGATGTGACTACCTCCAAACAAGGCCCTGAGTCCACCACCGCAGCTGAGACCTCCGCCCAAGAGACCTCTTCCAAGCCTGTCGATGAGACCAGCACCGCAGAACAAACAGCCAAGACGGAAGAAACCACCAAGGCTGAAGAGACTGACACTTCAGCCCCCGCTACCACAAGGCCTAGCACCCTTCTCACAACAACCCGTCCCTCCGACCAAACCGCCAACACTATCACCTCTGGCTCAACGGAGGACATCACCACTGCTCCGGTACGCACATACTACCCCTGCGGCATCTACGGCGGTCCCCGCGTCACATCAGCCTACTGCCAATGCTCCACCACCGTCTCAGGCAAGCAGTACATCGCGACAGCTACAATCATCGACAACAAGTGCGAAGCGTACACCGAGTATCCCTCCAAGGTCGACCCAGCTACAGAAGCACCCCCTCCTACACAAGCACCCATCAACGAACCTCTCACCAAGACCATTGATGGGACTGTTCTAGCCTGGACTGCGTATACTCTTGCGTATGGACAAGTATACAAGGATGTAACAGCAACATTCTCCAATGGTATCGGCGAGGTGAAAACCATCGCTACACCAGTCCCTACGCAAACTCACGTCGATAACGACGGTTCCGGGCAGTGCGGTACCAGCGATGGACTCTCCAAGTCCGGTCTCGGCGACGCATGTGACCGCGCAATTGGTGAATTTGACGACGATACTATTTACACGGGTTACACTACGCGTTACAGTCGGTCCAAGAAGGGTCTTCTCATGGTCATGTCTATGGGACAGGCTGCTTGTATTGCCAAGTTTAGCTGCGATGACTACGGTATTGGTATGAGCGGGAAGCTCATCAAGGAAGCGTAAGTTCCTCCTCCCTAGCTGTTGAGTATGGATTGTTTACTGACTTTGGATACAGACGTGAGAACGCGAAGCAGAATGACAATATTTGGATGTGTGGACACATTGAGTTATCGAACTCTTGTAAGGTTGTTATGGACTACTGTACGAACTGTAACAATGAGGGTTAGGTCTTTTGAGTGGAAGCTAGCGATGGGTCATGGAGGTGGAAGTACTACATCGCCTGGCAATTGCCTTTTAGTTAGATAATGTCAAATACTCTTCAATTTCTTGTGACCTCTATCGTCAACTAGCACTGTCTATGTCCCAGGATCTGTAACCGTGGCGTCATGGTACTCTAGAAGCCTAAGCCAAGTGAGTCGTGTTGAACAGCCGATTGCCGGTGTCAGTCGTCTTGGTTCCAGTGAACTTGTTCTCTGACACCCGAAGCGCAACCAATCCCGCTCCATGTCGTTTCATCACCTTGGCGAATAGATGACCCTCGGCAATCGCCTCGGCCTGAACTACCCCGGCCACGACCGTGATGTTGATGTTGGGCTCAAGACGGACAACGCGCTTGATGAACTCAATGATGCTCTTGCCACTGTTGACCACAGAGTCTACCAAGATTACGTTCGACTGTCCCTGGACATGATGCATCTTCACGTCTTCAGCGGCAGAGGCATGAATGAACATGGCTTGTGGGAACACTTCGCTAACACCGAACGCCATCGGTTCACCGCCGCGCATCAAAGCGATGATGGAAGTGGTAGCTTCATTACGGAGATAATACCCGGTCGTGTTATGGCCCTGCACGTGGGGAATGGCGTAACCCTCAAGGCCGATGAGCTTGGATACATACTCGGTGGCGAGATATCGCCCGACATTAGCGTGTGCTTGTCGAAGCATTGGGCCAAATACTGCGGCGTCGCGCATGGGTGACATGAGAAGTTTGGCGGCGGCTTTATGGGTTGCGTCGAAGATCTTGAGCGGCTGGCGGTCAGGGCGGGGGTCAACGATTGAGTTGACGAAGTCTTCGTCCATGCTGACAACAGGTAGAGTGCTGGTGTCAAGTCTAGGTGATGCTGTACTTGGCAGAAGAACCTGTCGGGCTCGTAGGTGATCATCTCGAATAAATTTCTCCAATTCCTCGTCCATAGTCTTGCTTCTCTTCCCCTCTTCACCAACAACAACAACAGCTTGGTCCGCTTCCCACAACATGGGGATATCCAAAGGACTATCGCCAAAGGCCCAGACGTAGAGCTCATGAACATCTCGGAGCTGCGATACAACAGCAGCCTTGACACCTGGAGTGACAATGTAACCACTCGAGAACCTCCCACCGCCAATCACTTTGACACTGTCGGCAAGGCCATGGTACTCCAATACCTTGGTCCATAGACGCCCAACGCCACAGGTCACGACAACAGCGCCGATGTGTTTCTTTTGTGTGACGAGGCGCAGGAGAGAGAGAAACTCGGGGCGTAGAGAGACGGATGCTGACACCGTGTTGCAATGTCTTTCGAACACCTCATCGGTGCATTTCTCTTCCAGGAGCAAGGTTGCTTGGCGGAATGCATCATCCGAGTACCCCATCGGACCACGGAAGATATCGCTCACGAGAGAGCCATCGAGTTTCCACTCGTCTTCCTCCACCTCGCTCATGAGGAGACGCCCACCATCTTCAGCCGACAATGTTCTGTCGGCATCAAAGACCAGGAATGTCTGGAGTTCTTTGCTGTCATGCAGAGCAACGACCTCCTCCAGTCGTTTCATCACCTCTGCCATGTTTTCTTCAGTTGTTGCGGGCTTTTTGAAGTTTCGAACATAGGTCAGGGCGTTCCATGGCATGGGAGATTCCATGTTAAGAAAAAGAATCTTATTCGCCCAACAATAGTGTCGCAGCGAATAGATTTCATCCTTTTGCCAACGTCTCAAGTGCTCCATGGTCAAATCGGACATGTAAGATCTATCCTTCTTGTCGCTCACGATGTTTGACAGAATGGTCTGCTCGTCAGGCTTCAGATAGATGATATGGGTGAACGTGTCCCAGTCATCGTCTGTGAGGACATATCTGGATCTATCGTTCTCCTTGTACCAGAAACTGAAGTGCCCAGTGACTACAGCGACTCGACAGCTGGTGATAGCTTCATCCTTGATGTGGTTGATTGCTTTGACGCGCCAATCATACTTTTCCTCCTCAGTGAATTTCTTAAACTCCTCAAGACCTCCAGGGACTAAGGATGCAATGACTTCAGAACCTTCGAAGAATGCGAATTCTTCCTCACCGAGGTCCTTGCGCAGGTATTCGAGGGTGAAAGACTTTCCCGAGCCTGGAATGCCGTAGATCCCAATGACTGTTGGCTTTGCTGGAACTAAGATGCAGAGTTAGTGTATGGCGGCAGCTTCGGTGTAGAAGACTCGCAACTGACCTTGATCCATGTGATTGCTGGAGGCGGGGTTTTTCTCGTTGTGAAATGATATCTTGCAAAGATGCTTCTGTACGCACAGATGTTGTTGGATGATATAACAAGTACGAGTCCAGGTATGTGGAGGGATAGAGAAGGAAGAAAGAACGAAAGGAAAAAAAGAAATTGTGCAAGATATCTCACTTCTATTCCATTACTCACGTACACAATCGACCCCGTTTGTCTCTGTCTTGAGTCATCCTATGAAAAGGATCAAGAAGCGATGTGCATGCGGGAGGCCCATTTGTCACTCAAACTGCATGGGCCATGCTACAACAAACAATTCTCTGATTTACTTGATTGTTGGTACGACAGACCAATCTGCAGGCAAGCCCATTCACGACCTGAACCTGATTTGGGTAGAGCTCGCCTACAGTTTGTCGCTAGACATCAAGCCTCGCACCGTCTCGCACAGGAAACATTGCCGTAATCTATCACACCTATCAGCAAGCAAGAAAACTCCGGGTGCCAAACTCTACTGGTCTAAAGGCATCCTAAGATGTGCTAATGTTATGCAAGTCTTTTCATCCCTTCCAATCTGGATCCTAAGTTTGCTCGCCACCCCTGGTATCAAATCCAAGATGGACTTTGAGAACATCCAAATAAGCGAAAAAAAGGCACATTATGAGAAATTGCCAAACTTGATTGTATACTCAAGACTCTACGCAGCTCGCCGGCCTTCGAGCTCTCAGCTTTGTCCTCATGTGAGGCACAGGAAGATTTCCCAAGCTCAAGAAACGAGGCTCCTCGTGGACTTGCTCCAAATGGTAATTCATTACCAAAAATGCAAGAAACACTTTCGTAACAACAGCTGCAAACTGTCTCCCAGGACACGATTGCTTCCCAATGCCAAATGTGAAGCAATTCGCCGAAGGAGTGACAAGAGAGTCTGTATTCTGACCCTCGTCCTTGTGTAACGTCACGAAGCGAAACGGGTAAAAGGCGTATTCAATAGGATTTGTATACTCATCGTGGTGAATACCCCAAGCAGAGATCCTTACGCAAGCGCCATAAGGGAGATGAACTATACGGGCTTCGATTGTCGGACCAACTTTCTGCATAACCTCCACTGACAGTGCTTCGATGGCAGTATTAAGCTAGAGTGCTTTCTTGATAATACTGTCCGCAACATGCAGGCCATTTGGACTTGCTTGATCAACGTTTGTGGGGAAAACACCAAGTGTTTCTTCCTCCAATGCTTGTCAAACTTGCGTGTTGGGATTGTTCGCGCAAACGTTGAAGAGATCATATGTCATTGTTGGTGTTGTTGATTCCGGTGCTGCAAACACTATGACAAAGACACGGCAAGCAATGACGTCGGTCGGAGGAAATAATGATAGGGCGATTGCGCTAGGTATAACACTGGCGGAGGTCTTGGACTGGTTCTTAATGAGTTCTTCATCGGTGCCTAAGTTAGCTCTTGTTAGTCGCAAACCTTTGCGGTTTTATATGTGCTTGCTTAGTTGGTATGCCGCCAAGCACCAACCAAACCGTGATCCTCGCAATCACTCTCCGCACAAGACTGTAGACCCGAACTTCATTGAACTCTTCGTCCAGTCCAGGCACCACTTCTATCGAAGTAGCCAATTATTCCGTTATTCTGGGTACCAATCTTGGAAGATGCCGATTCCGCTGGACGCGAAGAATATCGTATACAGTAGAATCCTTCCGGACCGATGAATTCGTAAACGCGTACTAGGCACCAACGACCTCATGTTACACAGGAATCGGGCTAAGTATCTTATCATTGTTTGTGGTCGTCCACTGAATGAGACTTTGAGGCAACAGAAACTCTGGACGACTAAACTGCAGAGGAATCACACAAATGGAGCCCTTTTTGTTGTACTACAAACATCAGCATGAGGGGCAAAGAGTTTGTCGTTGAGTACACCTCTTGATACGCTTTGTACATGACGCTTGGAATGTTCCAGATCACAGCGATCTGTGTAACGATATACGGAGTAAAGCGTCCGCGTGGTGGCCAGGGTACGCCATATGGAACTTTCGAGAAGTGGTTGTACGAGACGTGAAGACGCCAGAATAGAACGGCGAGAAGGGATCCAGAGAGCAAACATTTTGTATCGAAGGGCTGTAAATATCTTTATGATAACCATGATCAGTGGCGACATTCGGTGATTTATATCTTGCGCGGAGAGGCATGGCATCCGCTGCATGAGGATTCGACTCTGATAGGCCACGTTTCACGACAGGAGACTCGCTCTTGTGTCTGCAACTAACTGGCTTCTTTGCCATATTGTCTCTGACTCTATCACGCATGACTTACCCATGTATATTCCCATGAAATGTGACTCA
Organism: Fusarium sterilihyphosum; assembly: GCA_013186845.1. Classification (NCBI taxonomy): domain Eukaryota; kingdom Fungi; phylum Ascomycota; class Sordariomycetes; order Hypocreales; family Nectriaceae; genus Fusarium; species Fusarium sterilihyphosum. The sequence continues at coordinate 13,968 of JAAOAU010000448.1, read as the reverse complement.
GTGTCTCTATCAAGTTATGTCTGGGGCCAGAGAGTGCAATGTATGGCAGCGTTGAGGTTCGCCCTCCATACACACGGCGCCGCATAAAGGCTTTCCCTGAGAGCCTTTGCCCTTTGATCAAATAATCTCAATATCAACACACTTATCATCACTCCAGGCCTCACCAGACATAATGCCATGAACATAACAATCCCCCAAAATCTTCCATTTCTCCCCCGCCTTCCGCAGCACATACGGTGTCCTCCCACCTCGAAGCAGCGCAATCATATCACCAGCTCGAACAGACCAAGGAACCATGCAGAGATATCCTGATCCAGTCACCGCCATTCTTTGATCAAAAGCCAACTGCACGTCGGTGAAGGACTTCCCGAACGAAAGAATTTCGTTGTCATCAGTATTGCAAACCTTTCTGTATCCCAATAGTCTGTGGTATAGCTTCGGTGCCACATTTGGAAGATGAAGCTGATTCATAACAGTACCGCTATTGCTCATCTTGAAGCTAGTTCCGATGCTGTTTTGGAGATAATTCAAGACTTTTCGTCGATCAGCACTGAGACGAATCCGGTTACTCAATAAGGTGGTGAGAAAAGCATCCATTCGGGTTTCGCCGGGCATTGTGTGGAGATTGCCATTTTCGAGGGCTAGATCTTGCCAGCCTTTGATAGTATCCATGGCGGCACCAATAGATCCGTAGATTCTCCAGCTTCTCTTGAAATCGTGGATTGGTTCCATGACCAGGTTCTCAGACTGGAGTTCAGGTCCCGGCCATGGGTATTCAAGCTTGTTCCCAACACAATTCAACTCTTCCAAAATCATACCTCTGAGGACGAGGGTCTTGCCGTTGCTTGAAAGCTTTGCCTTGAAAGGTACGTTGGATCCGGACGCCTTCCATTCGGGAAACGCATCCGACATTTCCAGCATTATCGGGGTACGAATGTTTTCCCTAATGATGGGATTGTTGATACCCGATGGTCCTTTTTCATTATCTGGGACACTAGAGAAGTCATAACTCCAGTCAGGGACCCACGATGGCAGGTCTACCAAGGTAGTGTCTATACAGGATGGCCTTCGTAGAGCGCTGAAAATCTCCAGCGACTGGCTACCGCTTATGATACTAAAGGTCGCACGCGTGTAGCATTCGACAGTGGAAATGGTGTAGTCTGGCTCAATGCCGTATGTTGATGCGGCGATACCCAAAGAGCCGTATACCTTGTCCCTTGGATCTTTGGCTCTCAACCATCTCAGAAACCGGAGCAGTTTCCCAAGCTCCATCTTGGTACTGACACTACGATGTAGTCGCATATTGGCCATGTACAGTGTGCCATTGGGGTCACCAAACAGGTCGCCAAAGCTTAGAAGCTCCTCGTCATCGTCAGTGTCAAACGCGTCGCTAACTGCGTGCATAAGAACATCAGCGCATGTACGTCGGACATCTGCTGCTGGAGAAGCTAAGTGGCCACACATGATGATCGCACTGGGAGCGAGAACCATCTCCTGAACGGTCCATGTCCTTGTCCACCATGGCCTTGTCAACAAAGCGATTGCGCCCATTTTAGCCTCATTAGGTATAATGAAATCCTTCTTCATATGATCCGTGACTTCAGAGTTTGTGTCCTCGCCTTGATGCCAGCGATCTGCATCATATACGTTCATCTCAAAGAATGTTCTCTCCCTTTTGCTTAGTTGAGGATCCGGAAGATTCGGAACTGTTTGCACCATTTGGAACAAGTGATCGACACCATCAGAGGCGGGATCTGGACCTAGCCAGATGACTACCCTTTCCGATTTGGTGTATATGTCTTTCATAAGCTTGACCTGAGATTGGCGCTCTTCTAGGTCCGTTTGATTAATACAAATGGCGTCGATCCATAATATTCGCTCAACTTGGTCGTTCCTCAAATGCTGCAGTGCACAGAACAGACTTTCGGTGACTTGGAATGCCTCATTGTTGCATTTTATCCCGTGAAGTTGGCTACTTTCGCCCCAGCAATACGAAAGAGCCTCATACACTGGGTTTTCTTCGAATGCGACAACTTCGAGTTGACACTCAATCGGATTGTTGGTATCTTTGGCTGGGAGTAGATGCAGCAGACGGATTTGCGTTGGGCCGAGCCCGCCTCCTGTACCTGTGCTGTCATATGAAAACATGACTACAGACTGCTAGTAGGTCTTGGGGACGAGATTTTAGTGGAATATTTGAGCGGGCAGTATTGATAGTATTTCTGCTGACGATGGCTAGAATCAGGCCAGGTAGTATTCGGGGCTGACTAATCCCTCATATCGTATGCCAAGATCCAATTGAACGTAATAGGTTAACCGTGGGCTATTGCTTCGTTAGGCACATTTCAGAAGCAGTACGAGTATCAACCACTTTCAACGCTCGGGGTACATCGTTCAAGACATAATACAATATCCAGCTAATTATTTGATAGCTAGTGCTTGAATAGATACCCTCGAGACTGTATGTGCAGGAAGTTTACATACCTGAACCTGACTAGCCTTCTCTAACTTCACAGTCTGCTGTAGTCAAGGTACTAAACAAAGATGTCCCGATTTTGTCATTCCTATTCTATGGTTAATGGCTCACTACATGCTGTTTTTAGAATGCCCAAGCAACATTACATCGCTTACACCTATATGCCCTAATTTCCTGTATCCTAGTCTTTGGTGATAATGCCGTTGGTAGGAAATGCAAAATATGAAGCTGGTCCATAATAATTCCACTTTCGATTGTATTAATAGTTACTTTTGTTGCCCTGTTAAGGTTACTTAGGAGGTCCTATCGATTATTACTAATATAAATCTAATCGCTTAATATAGTTATAAAGAAAGAGTCTCTATAGGTTTTACCAAGCAAAGTCTTTAGAATTTTGGATTTAAAAGCCAGATCTCTCTGACCTTGAATTATATCTATAAATCCCTGAAAATCTCACCAATCTTGAGATTTCGTTTGAATTCTCGAATCAACTCGCAACAACCTTAAGCCGAGTTTTAATTACATCCTCAATATTCATTTTTAAAAATATGTATTACTTACTAAAGTATTTACATTATGAGTTAAGTAGGATATAATCTTGTTTTTTAATCTAGTAATAATATTATGATTTTACAAGTACTCTAATACAATGTCCAGCGGCCTTAACAGCTTACGGGCTCAGTTACTAAGGTACATCAGCTCACCCAGCCTTCCCTCCCTGCATTAGCACATTATGCGCCTGTTACTAATTATATCGGGGACCCGAGTCAACCCGAGTCATTGTTATGTGTGACAAGATGTAGTACGTAACTCGTGACAATGCAAAAAATACTTAACTTGGGTTTAGATTTGACTTTAACTTTATTTATTTGTCTTATATCTGCCCATGCGGTATACAAGTATACGGCACCAAGATTGTCACTTTATTTGAGTCATCATGGCTGAATTTATTGTCGGTACTGTTATTGGTGGCACTGGGATCCTTCTCGCTATCAAGGGCGCGGTAGATGGGTATGTCTTGATTCGCGATGTTTTTGGTTCCCATAAAGAAACAGACAATTTTACGCTACTCTACGAGTACCAGCTCATCAAGTTCAAGACCTGGAGCGACCGTGTAAAGGCCCACGATGAAAAAAGCTGCCTGGTCGTGAAGGAGCCTAAGGAGATCCAGGAGATTGTTGCCCGTACCATTGCCGCCATCACTGATACGCAGGAGGTCGTTGGGAAGGTGTTGATGGAGAAATACAAGACCAAGCCCATTCCCTCCCCCATTCCGGGGAAGCCTGGAGGACCAGGAGCGCAACCCGCCTTTCATAAAAAGAGTGACTGGATATCTCACTTCCGACGCGAAAGAGACAAGCAGAAGACATCACATCCCATCGCGTGGGCGGCCAAAGACAAACTCAAATTGAAGGAGCAAGTTGAGCTTTTGGACAAATTCAATAATGCATTGGAGGGATTGGTGCGTCCAGATCAGTATGACGAGGCGCGTGTAGTCGCCAATATCGTGAGCGCCCTCGAGAAGACATCGTCGCTGGCACCGCTACCTACAGTCCATAGTAACTCCACAATATCGCCATCTCAAGATACCTTGCTTTCGCTCACAGCTTTGATAAAGCAAGTCCAGGAAGAAGACGTTCAAGTGGCAGCGTCACGTGCGAACCTCATCCAAGCTCCAGATCTCGACCTAGTCTACAAACCCGACGCTAGTACTAGTTACAGCAATGGCACCTACGAGTCACCTGGAAAGCCGCCTCAGCAGGTCCTTGTTGAGTGGAAGTATGTCAGCGCTACTGTTCAAGCTAAGACCCAGATCGTGTCGCGTATCTGTGCTCTTGGAACACTGCTCTCAACCGCTAATCCAGCGGAGTTCCATCGACTGTCCTGTTTTGGAGTCTTCGATGATCTGGACTATGAGCAGGCATCCAAGGGTAGTCGACGTATTGGCCTGGTATACTCCATTCCACGAGGCATGGAAATGGACGCCAATTCTCCCCTGTCTTTGCTTGAGCTGATTTCTAAACGTGGCACCCGGCCACCGCTTGAGGTACGCTTCCATTTGGCCCATCAGCTTGCGAGTGCCGTGGCGTTATTACACGCAGCCAATTGGCTACACAAATCGCTACGTAGCGACAACATCCTTTTCAGTGGCAGGACGATGCACGATGTCAACCTAGCTGCACCCTTCATTTGCGGCTTTCAGTACAGCCGGCCCGCGGCTGATACCTCTCTTGAAAGTCGACCGCTAGGACAGCCGAAACTGGACGTGTACTATCATCCGTTGGTAGGGTTGGGATGGAACAAGGTCCGTGAGGTCTACAGCCTTGGAATCATCCTTCTAGAAGTGGCATATTGGCGGCCAGTGTTTGAAGATAAATATAAAAACATGACAATGGCCCAGGTCTCTGACGACATTGTTAGTTGTTTGGATGGAAAGTTTGGGAGAGACCTTGAAGGTATGGTTGGGACTAAGTTCGTCAAGGTGATCAATTGTTGTCTGAAAGGGGACTTTGATATAGATGGTCGCAGGCCTCAAGATGAACGGAAGGTCATGAGCCACAGGTTCTGGCAGAGGGTCGTAGAGCCGCTGGCCGAGTGTAAGGCATAAGTACTAACAGACTTTCATTATGGAGGAAGAAATTGCAATCATTTCGACCTCAAACGCATTCTACCCGAGAAACTACTAACTGGTATAGCTTCCCAAAGCAAATCATGTAAATATAATCAAAAGCGTAATGTGTTCAATCAAGTTCTGCTTTTGGTGCCTCCCACGATGTCGTCTTCGTATTGTGGTCCTCATAGTAAACCTTTCCTTCTTTCGTCATCCTGACCTCCCAACCAGATAGCAACAGGTTACCACTCAAGTATGATAGCTCTTCACTGTCGCAAGACTCAAGCGCCTTGGTGGATATGGACGATTGTAGACTCTCCATGTAACCATCCGGTGGCTCGGGCTTCTTCATGCAATTGCCATAAGCCACACGAGGGGGGCGTTTATCGTGGAGCATTGCAGCAATATCTTGTAGACCGCAGAATTCAGACAAGCCGTCTGGCTTCAGAATTTCGATTTGGGATTTGAGCAGGTCAGTGGACTGAAAAGGCTGGGTCTCGTTCGCTTGCCCCGGTAACTTCTTTGGCCACTCGACCTCTTGCATTCGGATGCTTCTACGAAAAAGTCTGACATCGACTTCTTTCCCATGTAATAAATTGATTGTATCTTTTTGTATCGCCGAGTCCGCGTTCTTGCCAGGATCTTTGGCACCGCTCTTGATCAGAAGGTCTGTGATGCTATCCAGATTATCTTCTCTGATCTCAGCTGCACGTCGGCCTTCACGACGAAAATTATCAGGAATAGGCTGCGCTTTAAGATAAAGAGCAATGCCGAGTGGTGTATAGCCCTCGGGAAGCTCAGTTTGCGAGCATTCTCTGGTTTCGATGCCGACATCGGCGCCATGAGCGATAAGAATTTCTGCAGCTGCCGAGTTTGCAAACATAAGGGCAGTCTGGAGTGGTGAAAGACCAGTGCTGCCCAGAACGTCGACCTTATCCGGGAACATATTGAGGAAGTACTTCAATACGGTGCATTGCAGAGCTATTCCAGCATTATCCGTCAACGAAAGGTGGTGGCCTAGGACGATCTGGAATATCGTGATTTTTCGTCTCCCATAAATAGAAGGTTTGCCATACGTATCAATAAAGTAACGGATGGGATCAAAGCTGCGATCCATCTTAGAGCGAAGGAGCTGCTCAAAGCATGTCATGCCCGAGCCATCATCTGCTCCAAGAAGCTGTTCCATATCTGCTCTTGTTGCGATCAGATGGGAGATAGCCTTGCCTGACTCACTCACAGGGTTTCTGGTAAGAGCTGCCAGAAACGCTGTGCAGCCTTCGTTGTCCCTGTCATGTGGGTTTTCTCCGAGGTCCAGCAACTTTGATGTATAACCAGACCATGGCATCAGGGCTGCCCAGTGAAGCGGCCCACGCCCATAGGAATCTCGTTGCTTGAGTAGGCGCGGATACCCATGGATCAGAAGCGAGAAGATTTCCCTAGAGTCGGCCGATATAGCCATTTCCAAGACCTGGGTGCCTCCGAATAGGCTCTCATCAGACAGAATAGACAATATGTCTGTTCCTTGAGTCTCCAACTCATTCATGAAAACATTAAAGGCAATAGTATCGCCGGTAAATACAGAACATGAGAGGGCTGTGGCTGGTGCGGTTTCATCTCCGCGGAAAATAGGATCTGCTCCGACGTCAAGTAAGTGCCTGATCGTCTGTTCCTTCGCAGTGCGGAAGTTGGCCATATGAATATAGCGCCGATGCAAGAGGATACATTCATAGGTGTCCATAGCATGATACAACAGGATTGCTAACTGGTGTGGCGTAAGGGCATTGCATTCTGTGATCTTGGACGTTGCCACATCAAGGTCGCCCAAGCTTTGTCGGTGGAACCTTGCCCAGGTCAATTTGACGGTCAGGTTGATGGAGCACTCTCTGTTCCAATCTACCAGCGAAGACTGAAGCTCTAGTGTCGAGGCAAGTATCTCATGAGTGTTCAGCTTGGCCATCGCCTGTAAGAGAATATAATACTCTAACGGACTAAGCTGATCACCTGGATTGCAATGAAGCTCCGCCAAAGATGCAAAGAGTAATGGCTTGTTTTTCAGAGCTGCCCAAAACAGGGGAGTTCCAGCTCCGAGAAAGAAAGGCTCGACGTAGTTTCCAGAGAGTTCTTCAACGGCAGTATGCAGCTTAGCACCAAGCTCGGCAAAGATGAGCGCATATCCCGCAGCTCTTTCATCTTCCATAGATGCAACGTAGTGTAGAATGCTGAGACCCATAGTAGTGACTTTTGTGACGTCGGCACCGGACTCCATTAAGAAATCGACAATCTCGTAGTGGCCAGCTCTCGTGGCGTAAAAGATGGGTGACTCATTCTGGTCGTTAGTGATGTTTACATCCGCGTTGAGTTCTGAGACAAGGTGTCTTGCTAGACCAAGATCCCCAATGGCAGCGCAAATATGGAGTGCCCTCTCGCCGATATCAGGTCTGCCGAGACCCTCAACTCGGTCATTGACACGGCTATGATCTTCTTGGATGGGCTTGAGCATGAGCTGCGTGTAAGGCTTGATTTGTACCACTTGTGTTGCCTTTCTTCCCCACTGATGTCGGCTCGGCCATTTGATTGCTACCTGGTATAGTTCGTAGTCGAGATTCCTCAAGCATGATGCATTAGACGAGTAGCCGTGCATAGTGCCGCGCGCCGCCCAATTCTTTCTTGGAACCTGGGACAAAGAGTCTCCTTGAATGGACTGTTCCAAGGGGCAAAACCAGGTGCAAGCATTGAATTCACCCAACTCTGATGCAATGCGAAACCATTCCATACCTGCTCTTTCGTCAATCCCCACCCCTAGTCCGAGCAAGTAGGCTGATCCGAGATTGTTTGCCGCAGACACCAGAGTGCGCAGCCTTCCATCCGCCAATATTCTAGCCTCGATTCGTAAATCTTCCGTTATGTTGGACTCCATCAACCTCTCCTCATCTTGTCCAAAGCTCTCGGTATGGTCTTGCCGCGGATGGAAGGTTATCAGATTCTTGAGCTTCGTCCCGTGCCGGAGTAAAGCTTGAACCATATTGGTCTGGAACTCCCTCGGGCGGTCAAGAAATCCACGATGAAGGCACTACCGTCCGTACAAGTCAGATTGATGTCATCCACGGATTTGCCACGCACGTACCATGTTTGGGGTGAGATTGTTAGACTCCCAGTAAGAAGTAGTCGATGCCGTAGTCTCGGGAAAAGATGCCAGGCTTTTGAATTGTTATTCCTAAGTATCCTCATGCGTATTTCTGGAGGGCTCACTCACGAGGTATGCCTGCCGACCCCCGTCGCATAACTGCTGAAATATTTCTTTAAAAGACGAATCAGAGATGTCCTCCTTGCTGGAATTGCCGATAGGGTATTGGTGATGATATCTCTCAGGGGGATGTCAACGTCTTTGACCGGGATAAACTTCAAACCTAACTGGATTGTACTCTGTGGATCAAAGTCATGATTTCGCTTCCAGACGCCAATGGTTTCTATGCATTGCTCGTGGGATAGATTGAAGAGTATAAATGGGTCCAGAAATGTGCCCCCCTGGGGAATGTATCCATGGGCAGACCAGAGCGTCGCTATGACCATGCCGAAGGCATATACGTCTGTGAGATGCCAGTCAATATTCAACCTTCTATCGAGCACCTCAGGAGGCTGCCACGCCGGTGTTCCTGCAGTAAACTCCCTCGAGCCGTAGACCGAAGCGAGTGCAACCCCATTAAGATCTGAGATTTTGGCAACAATTTCTCTGTCAGGGTGGGGGCAAATGACAATGTTGCCTGGTTTGACATCTCCGTGCACTAGATCTAGAGAGGCTAGAGCTGCGAGGCCCAATGCTATATCAAGGGTTAGGTGGGACTTTCGCTGGATGGAGCTATAGGATCGAAGATCTTGAAGACAGTCTTCCAAGGTTCCTAATGTCCGTCAGTAGGTCATGGTTGAAAGACGTCAGTCCAAAGTGCACCCACCATAGGTTGCCACCTCCAAGCCCAAGTGTGGAATCTGGTAGTCTTCTTCCCAGGCAATAAACCGCAGTTTGATAATATTTTCATGCTTACTCAAGTCGGGATGGCACAAAACCTTCAGCTCCTGAGATAGCCACTGGTGTATCTTCTTAGTCCATACTCCTCCGTCCTCATCACCAACAGGCCGGGTATTGTATCGTTTTAGAGCAATCAAGGTTCCTGTAGATGTTCATATTAACCGACAAAGGTGAAGGCAAGAATCACCTGGACGAATTAAGCATACCCACTGGGCATACACTGCTGTGTTCTTCATCCGTCTCAAGAACAACAACATTGCAAGATATGCCAGAGCCAAGGCCAAGAGACCCTCTTGCTGAGCTGGTAGAATTCTCAATAGATACCCCAAATATTGGTGCTAAATCAATAGCTGGGATACGATACTGCGTGACAAGAGTGAAAATGGAGAAAACGGTAGGGTCGTCGCCAGCTATTTCATCTCGAGATAGATCAAGCTTGGGATCTAAGGATAGGCCCTCTAGCTCTTGAACATTGTCTTCCTGGTTGATACCGCCCCGGATAATAGTCGACACTGCAGGCATTGTGTTCGATGCTTTGGCAGAAATGGAAAATCTTATCTTCTTTTAGCTTTTCAGTTCAAGGCCGCAGGGATATTGTTGTTTAAAGGCGTTGGTAGGCTATCCGCCAGTGGATGGCTGAAAGCTTCTGCCCAGTGCGTTTGGCAGGTCTTGATAAATCAATTTGTATATGGGCTTTAAAAAAGTGCTCATACCTTTAGCCTGTTGTAGGGCGGTGTAAGTTGTGACTTCTTGACATCTAGTGGGTGACAGCTGCATACCACCGGGAGTCAGCAGTAAGAAATGAGCAGCGTCTACACCAGTTATATAGCGCAACTACCCTTGAGGGAGGGGTGCATAAGAGCTAGAGAAGCTCCAGGATCAAGCGCTGGGATATAGCTAATTTTAGCATCAGCGACTGCAGATTTACTTCACACCGAGGTGGGGACGCTCTGTATTCGGGGCAATCAGACGTCCTTGAATTGTACATGTTACACAACTGTTGAATACGAGCCTTGTAATCTAGGACCACACTTTCAGGCATATGCGACTGTCCTACCAAAACTTGTATACCTCCATGACACTTGTAACCTTCCAGGTTACTGCCCGGAGTTGCTGCTAACCGGATGCACTCTTGATACAGCTCCCCACTCCTAACATTCTGCTTGCGGCTCTACTGAGTCCACCGGTATTGTCAGGCGACATAAGCCTTGAAATTATGCCTGGCGAACCACTTTTCGTCTGACTTGTCCTGCTTGTCGTACAACCCGGCCCTACTCGGCGCTTAACTCGAGATGCGATTGGTAGTAGCTTTTGAAGGTCATACATGAAACGAAAATCCAGATATGGCTGCACGTTCAAGGCTCAGGCAGTTGCCACCTGTCGTTTTGTCGTCAGTTGGGTTGAAAACACAAACTCAGTCACCTCTCATTCATGCCCAGTACACTCGTACAACTAATAATTATCCCCCGAGACAATATCATAGAACAGCTCGATTTTGGAAAGAGATAACATAACGCAAACCGACACTACACAAGGAACTACTATGCCATTACCTACAATTCATTATACTTTACAATGCATGGCAGTGGTTTCGCCCATTGATATATCAAACATTGCTTCTGGCCCTGCCTTTTATCGTCCCTGACACTTCGTTTTCTAGGAAACAGGCACACTTCCAAAATTAATTAGGAATAATATAATAACAAGTGCTTAAAAAGATACCTCCGTGACTGTATCCACAGGAACTTCATGCACCTGAACCTGAACAGTCTTCTCTGACTTCGCAGCTTGCTGTGGCTTAGAGATAGCAACGCCGCCCAGGAAGGTATTATCAAGAACATCGTTGGAAAACGTCCTCTTGATATCCCCAAGCGTCCAATCATGCTTTTTGCCAATAGCAGCCATCAGTGCCTGAAACTCTGCGATCTCCTCTTTGTAATCCTCCTTGACTAGCTTCTCCATCCAAGGCTTACCGCCAACCTTGTACATGTACCATTCCTTAGCCCAATGAGGCTTCACCACCACAGGTTTCCCATCGTTCGTCTTGTAGCTAGTCCACTTGTCAAGGACTTGTTGCGCATAAGGGACCCAGATGTCGGATACAGCCTCCAGAGTCAAGATACCGATGGCGCATGTTCCAAGCTTGTTGCCACGCTGCGGTGCGAGGGTGACTTCGCTGGACCCCATTATGCGCATCTCCATGGGCATGCGCATAGGGGATGTTTTGGTGTTGGCGTAGCATGTCTTGATGACATCCCACCAAGCACGTCTCACGTTGGTGTAGTCTCTCTCATTGGGCTTGCCCTTCTTTGAGTCAAGCTATAGTAACATTAGTTATTGAATCGATGCAATCCATCAAAAGACTTACGGCCATCTCAACTTCCAGATTACGGACGCGAATATTCTGAACGCCGCGCTGGAAATGAAGAGCGTTAGGTAGCAGAGTTCTAATAGACTTATTAGTTCCTTTAACATCATCAAAGTTCTTCACTGCGAGCCAAGCTGTTACATCGTGTTAACCTTCTTCTCCCAAAGTGAGATGATCGAAACCTACAAAGGAGTGAGGTCTGCGTCTGAGGCGCAACTTGTAAAGCATGGATATGCTTTCCAATCTCTTGAGCCATGTTCATAATCGCGGTGCTGGCAACTTGATACAACGTCTTTGCATTACTGGGGTAGTTTACCACGTTCTTGGTGTCAGTGTCAGTCTTCCATGTATTAACCCAGACCTGCTGCGAGTAAGGAAACCAGAACCACTCTGCATAAAAGTCCTCATTCGCACGACGCTCAAACTCACGGACCGCGTCGTCCTTTTGAGCCTGGGTGCGCTTTTGTCGAAGAGCTGCGGGGATATCTGAGTCTTTCATCTCGGGTGGCGGCGGGATAGCGTCGATAACGTCGAGTTTGACTGGACGCATGACGGCGGTGCACATTGCGTCGCATTCGAAAGTGATGTAAGTGACGACGCCGAGAAGTCCGAAACATCCGCTTGCGGCCTTGAGAAGCGTGGGATCGGACATGTTGACGAAGCGTTCTTTGCCGTTGACGTCGATGTAGTCGATTCGTCGGACAAGATCACTCAAGGTTGGGTTGTTGATACCCGCGCCGTGGCTACAAGCGTTAATTCCGAAGGTAAAGGCTTCAGTCAAGAACTCACCAAATTGTAGCATTGCTACCGCCAAACGTTATCTCGACCTCGATAATGTTCATAGGCAAAGTGACATTGCCCGTGTTGATGCACCACCGTCGGAACTTTTCATTCGTGGTCGCCGTTCCAACCTGAACATACTTCCTGCCATTCTTCAGAGCCGGAGCTCCTACAAATTTGGGGTCCGTGATAACGTTGATCGCGTTGAGCTCCGTGTCCTTGGGCTGGAAGAGGTTGGTTGGGACCGAAGTGAGATTGGGCAGCCTGCTTGCGTTGGTCTCGGTCAAGGTAGAGATCAACACATCGCCATTGGTAGACTGGCCAGCCTTGTTACTCCTCCCGAAAACTGGTGCCCATGAGTGCCCTAGATACTGTTAGTTGAGAGGACGCTTGGTAAGACGAGAAGCTTACGGAAACCGGCAACACGGATGCCCTTGTTCTTGGCGACAGCATCACGAACGATCTCGATGATCTCGGCGACGGTTTCGGGGTAATACGTGACCGTCGGCGTATTCTTGACGGTGCGACCCCAGTTCTGAAAGGTCAAGTCCTTGGTTTCCTTGCCCTGTGAATGTCAGATATAGAGCGCACAACTATGGAGGAGAATACAGACCTTGGTTTTGCCAGGAGGAGTCACCTGCTGTGCCATCATAGAGAAGGTCTGAACGTGAGAGCTGGTACCTGACACCCCAAGCTCTAGAGGTGCAACCTCCTTGATAGCTTGTCCAGCTTCATCAGCAGTCTTTTGACCATCGATGAAATCCTCAAGAACCTTTCGCGTTTCATTAGGCAATTGGTCCATAACGCTATTGTAAACCTGCTCATGCTTGGAGTCTTTAAAAACTCGTAAGATTCTTTGATGAAACTCTTCTTTGGTGACATCGACATCGGTATTGTACCAATCATCAATGAGCTCGGGAAGATGTGGCAATTCATCGGAGCCCAAGTCAGATTTGGGATCTCTGACTAGTTCACCGAGGTGCTCGATCTTCTCTTGCAGTGTCTTTTCAGACGGTGGAGTCTGTGTTGCTGTCGACATCTTGATTGGATATGCTCAGTCAATTGTAGAACAATTTCAGATGGTGTTTTTGGCTGTTGGGCACAGCCGGTGGGCAGGACACACAATATTTATATTCATGGCACATTTTCCCAATCAATTGCGAGGATAACTCTCTTTTTCAGCTTTATCATTCTGGCACAACGACGGTTTAGCCTCAAAGGTGGGCCAGTTCAATAGCGGCGAAAGGCCCGGGCCTAGACTTGCGGGAATGAGGATCTGATAGGAAGAAGTACGAAAATCGGAAGAGTGCCAAGATCGATATCAGTGAAGGAGGGTAGCATCTATTGGCTACTTGACTTTATCTCAGGCGGAGCTTTATCCTACTGGCCCGCGAATCTGACTGAGGCGTGATTTGCATATCAGATGTGGGAGGGGCTGTGAGATTTGGCGTTCATCGTCTGTTCGAGGCCCAGATGTGGCTGGCTGACACTAGTGCAAACGTATGAGATACGGTATTGGGGCAAGGAATTAGGCTTTTTATTCGCGTCTTACAAACAAGTGAAAGAGTGAGATTTGGGATGCCCCCAACAGACGAAGGTTGCCAAATTGGTCTGAATGGCACTTTACGAACCATACTACCAGGGGACAGAGGAGTTAACCAGTCATGACCAAATATGCTAAAATAAATAAATATTAGATGTTCTTAACT